>JAPMOR010029874.1:30599-71724 GCA_026543865.1 Argiope aurantia
ACTGTTTTACAAAAATGTCGACAAATATCGATCACTGTTTTACAAAATGTTTTCAAATATCGATCACTGTTTTACAAAATGTCGACAAATATCGATAAAATTCGAGGGTGTACACAAATAAATGGCAAAGTTCTGGATAACATTCAATAGCCCTTATAAAAAGCGTGTTACGTGCAAGTCGCTATTCGCCTCAAGGATTAATTATGTGAAATATAAGTATGAATTAAAATCAGGCGTGCCCAGATGCTACCAAAAAATTTATATACCTATGTCTGACTTTCCTTTTCAGAGATCGCCAAATACCGGTGAATATGATCAATCTTCGGCACACTTAAAGACCGGTGAGTATTTTTTCTTTAATATGAAAATCTTGCCGGAATCAAACTAATAGTGGTAATATTTTAAGTAACAGAGCTTTGGTAATTCAACCTTGACTTTGGCTGAGAAGGCAAGGAGAAATCGGGTATGAATTTTGCCAGTGTGGCTTCTTTGAATGTTGCCCTGTGGATTCCTCTAAACATATTGACAGTTTAATAATCAATTTTTAAATAGAGAAAATATTAGTGGAATCCATATTCACAATCAAACGTATAAGTCGTGTATGATGCTGAGTGCTTGTCACGTAGAGCAGTTTTTCAACATGTTGTGATTCTAAAATGGGAATTCAGCATTCAGATTTATTGTATCTAGGGGAGAGATTTTGCTGTTTCACTATGTCGCAAACAGCTGCTAAGGACTATACTATATTCTTCTAGAGGCTAAGGAACATTTGCGTCAAATTTTATTAAATTTTGTTAATGGTCGTGGAATTATGCAAGATACAAATTCAATTTTAATATGCAACTTCTCTTGTCTCTTCAGAAAATTCTGTTGGCGTGAGAAACTAGTAGATTATTTCCAAATATCCAGCAGTTTGCTTGTGTTATGTAATCTTGGGGTACTCGATATTTAAGAGAAACATTATGGTCCATCTTGAAAGACTTAAAATTAAGTGCTCCAAGCTATGTGTCTAAATTTGATTTCAGCATATAAAGACAATATATTGCTTACCCTGCAAGTTCCCCCTATATGCTTACCCTCCTAATTGTAATTTTGCAAGAAAAAATATTTACATTAAATAAAATTATTTAAATAGTTTTTCTCGGTTCCATTTCAAGCTTTCATTATCATAGTTGTGGAATGTTTCAGTCCTATATAATTAATGGTGGAAACTATTTGCAGAAGAGAAATTTTTCCCTTGTCTCATATTAACAGATTATTTAAAGAAGCCCCAGCCTTCAAAGGAGCTTATCTACAATATACTTCCTGAAGAAATAAGCAGATACATCTCCTAAAAGTTTTCTTCGTTGTTCATGAACTTCTCCTTAAGTTTCTAGATGTAAAAGATAAGTTACCATATGAACTATTGTCATGGTGAAATTTTTATCATTAAAAAATTGATTAAATTATGTTTCGGTTTGAAAAATTTAAAAAATTCACTTTATAATTTTAAAACTCACTTTTTTCTATAAGTAACTGCTCTTTAGCCAATAGGAATGGTAAAAATTAAGTATTTTATGAAAAATCTAACGGCATTTCTCAAACATCAGTTCACGAATACCTTTCCAAGCTTCTTTGAAGTATTCAAGAATGCTGACATAATTTGTAAGTGCATTTTGCTCAAAGTGGCAACTTTCTGCTTGAATCGTCTTATATAATGTTAGCTAATTCAATGAAGCGTATTTCGAAAATTTTGTCAAGATTATTTTTGTTAATGGATTGGTGCAAGTTTTTATTAATGTAAAATAATTAGCATAATTTTAATTATTTTTAAACTTGGATAACTCGTTTAATTACACAATAGATCAGCATTTTCCTTATAAAAATAGTTTTCAAAAACATTATCTTTGTTTAATTTCATAATTATCTGCAGTTAATCAAATATTTTTTCTAGGTAATCATATAGAAATTGGAACCACTCTAAGTTTAATTCAACCGTCTTGGAAATTGCCAGCTTCTGACTCAACAAAAGCTGAAAATAAAGATGATGCAAGGACTACCACCGATAAAATTGTTTTCCAACAAATGATTATAATATTGGTAAGGATAAAAAGTTTAAGCAGTTTTTAAGCCAAGAAATAAATTGAGGCAAAGTAGTTTTTATTAACAAGATAATATTGATAGGAATTTAACTGCACTACACTTAGACAATAAAAAGCAAAAAAAAAAAAAAAAATGACCCGTGAAAATTTTAATGCTGCTTATAAATCCCATTCTACCTCATTACAGGCCTCGATCCATACTTTCCAAAATTGATATTGGTTAATCCATGATCTCTATAGGAATAGGATATTCTAAGTCTAAATGCAGTAACTACTATTGGAAAAATATTGCAATATTTCAACATGTATTTTACTACGGAATTATCGTTTTACACACCTTTATTCAGTCTAAGTGCTTGTTGAGGTGGTGTTTCCCAATCGATATTTTAATAGCTCTTTAATGCCCTGGAGTCGTACAGTTTTGTACACACGTGTATTCTCGTTAGAGTACATTATTTTATTTCATATTTATTACTATACGTATTCTGAGATCTTGACATAGGTAATAGATAAAAATTTAAATTACTGACTTGGAGCGCCATCTGGTAATGAACTTCTAAACTTTCATCTTAGAATTATTTGAGAATAACGGATTTCATAATGTTTCTAATAACTTATAAAAACTTTTTTCTTGTTTAATTATTTTCTATTTTTCCTTTTTTAGTTTTCTATTAAGATTGATTTTAAATATTTTTTATTCGGCTTATTTATTCCCGGCAGTTGATAAGTTTTTAATATGAAGAAACAGACGAATACTTTTTTAATTTGCGAAGAAAAAAAGAACCTAACAAGTATGACATCAGTTCTGTTTTCCAAATTTAAAAAAAGTTAATTTAACTTTTACAGTGAAATTTCAAAGAAACTGAAATTTACTCATAAAAGCAGGGTTTTCAGAGCATTTTTAGTCTCGAAACGTTAAATAAGAATATAGGATAAATAGAAATAAAAATTTTAAATTTTGAAACATGAAGAGGAAATAGAAGATAAAATTGTTTGAAGCCGATCCATTTTTAAGTTTCTCAGTGAAAATATAATATTTTCAAAATTTAGTTACTATTTAAACAACTTAAAAACTTGATTTTATAATCAGCGCCATCTAGTAAGTAATTTGGGTAATTGAATTTAATATTCCATTTTTTTTTTATAATGAGTTGCAAAATACCTATATTTGAGGTCTGAAAATAAATAAAAATAATAAATTAAGCTTTGTATTTTTAACATTGAAATGCACAATTTTTAAATTGAGCATGTCAAAATGAAATTTTAAGTTTGACTCATGGTAACGATGAAGAGGAATTAAACTACAATGTATGTCATAAAGAAATTTTTAAATATTAAAAATTAAATTCATCGTGATTAAATTCCAGTTTCTTAGATCATTTCAGTTTTCTTACATCTCTGATTTTGTTGCTAAGATATTTACATGTTTTACAAAAGAATGTTGCAGTTTAATATAAAATAGGCGTTTTAAAATTTCATTATTAAAGACTTAAACTTCATAGAATTTAATGATATTATAGAATATTTTTTTTCTAGAAATTAGTACATATTTCCAAATGTAGAAAATACATACTCAACTTAACTTATTTTTTTCTTTTAGACGAAATGCCAGAATTTGGCAGAGAGTTGAAATGCTTTCTTCGTGTTTTTGTCCGAGGTGATCTAGAAGTCTTCCAACGTTCAGACGGACTGATCGAATTCAAGCAAAAGAAATTTTACAGCAGTGAGTAAAACTGTATACATAAATATTTTAAATGGTCTATGGCATTGCATAATAATTTTAATAGATATTGTGTTTGAAATTTTCGGATTACGATAGTTAAAAAAAAAAGTGGTTGGGTTGGCTTTCCTGTAAAAACATTATTTTAAACGTATTAAGAAATCAAATCGCTAAAATAATTTTTTTGTTATCATATTAGGTGTTAAAATTTATCATTCGGAAGTTTTTCCAAATTCAAAAAGCTATTCATTAGCATTGAAGAATGGTGTTCGATAAACAATATGCAGCTTGATCAGTGTTTATAATTGTCAGCCTTTCAAAGGTAATTAAATAAAGGCGCATCGACTATATAGTAATGAATCCATTTTAATTTTTGTGGCCTTTCAGCTTCAAAAATTAATTTCATCAAAGATTATCATGTATATCGACTTGAAAGGTATTAAATCTCGTGCCCACTCTTGTATCCCTCCCCCATAATGGGATGAAATTTTATACAAATAGAACACATTGCGATTTTATCACTGGTAAAACATTCATTTTTTTTATTTAGTGATTAAACTATTAATTGGTAATATGCAATATTTTTAGTTTAAAATGATTATCAAACAAAATTTAAAAAAAATCGATTACGATTGATTTGGGAAGAATTTGGATAAGTGTTCTTAAAAAATATCGATTTAAAATTAAATAAAATCCTCCATATGCTTTGCCTTTGATAATGTTTCTTTTATGCAATGCCTTGAATAAAATTATTTCGAATTTCTTTAGTTGGTGATTATCTACTTCTGATCCTGGTTACGATGGGGGCAGTTTCTGCTCTTGCTGTCGGTAAGAACGTTTCTAGATACTAAAACTTTACATTTTCACATTAAACGATATTCTATTGATTAAAGTAAACCGAGTCTTTAATATCCGAATTCACTGAAAATAAGTGAAAATTAATGTAAAGATTGTATAAAAACGCGATGCAAATAGCCTTCTTCTGAGGTTTGTAGGAAAGTCTGAAAAAATGGGAATACATTTATTAGCAATGAAATGCATTTGTCCGCTTTGGCTTCCCGTTCTTTTATTCTTTAAAGTAATTTCATTCGAGTAATAAAAACCCCACCCGACATATCTATAATTTCCGAGACACAATCTTAAGTGCATTTCTTGGTATCCTCACTAGAATTTGTATCAATACAATGGCAATACATTTCCGACATTTAAAATTCTATGGAGCTACCGTTCATTCTCAGATTCTAAAACTCTCCATCACTGACTTCTAAAGTCAGTGGGGTGTCTATGACAAGTGCCATTATAAACCACACCAACAAAACTCTCTGAACCTTTGCGCGTGCGCCAGATTGCGTTTACTTAATCAAAAAAGAGAAGACAGATGAAAAGATGAGATGCTTATATTTAACAATATGAGAACTCGGATTATTCACGGTGATAGAAGACATACAAATAGCGAATAAATCGTATATTGTCGTAAAATGATACTGATTTAATATATAAAAGCGAATGTTTGTTGGTTTGTATTGTATGAGCTGCCGTACTGTTCATCCGATTATAATAAAACTTATTGCTTGCACTTGCGAGAAGGTTATAGGCATAGTCCAGTTATAACTGAAGTTAAAAAAAATAGAATGGATATTTGTTTCTCCTTTCTATATCATTCAATTTCAATGAATGTATTCATTGTCGATAAGAAAATATCATTCTTTCTATTATTGCTAATTAAACAAGATAGCTCTTTCAAACCAAACGATGTTTCCAAAATTATTTCTTCTGCGGCAGAAATGCGTCGGGTACCAACTAAATATTTTAAACCTACTTTTATTTACTGTAAGGGTCCAAAAACATTAAATTCTGATGGATAAATGAAAGATTTCTGATTTTAATATTTGGTATTCTCACTTTTACATTTTTTTTGTTGCAAAACTTTTTTTTGTTATTGAATATTTTGATAACATTTTGAGAGTAATAACCGTAGATAATCTCGGTCACAATGATATTATATAAAATATTCTTTGCGCCACTTCTGAAAATTTTTGTCTCTTCAATTAACCATATAAGTAATCAATACGCAGTTTGAATTAAAACAGTTAGAAGCGGTGCGATACTCGCATACATATCAAAAAACTGAAACAAACATTATCTAATCAAGCAGAAATGAAGGTCAAAGAAGAACGAATTCCAGAAATTTGGACACCCTTCCGCGTCGCACCCTTTACCGAAGTAGAAACGAGGTATCTCAGAATACTGAAAGGAACAGCAATAGAGATTGTACAAAGCTACAATTTCATTCTCAAATTCGCAATATATTCCATTTGCATCTATTCTTCATACTTCAGCAGTTTTGCCAGTTTTCTAACACATTGCGTCTCGTATTCAACAAAGTGTTCTAGGCAGCGAATGCATTACTTTTTCTAAAAGCTTACTTCTCCACAAGTCCATTGATTATTATTAGGAAATCGACTAGATTAGAATTTCCACATCAGAATTATAAGCCTGTTTCAAATATAGAACCAAATCTATCGGCAACTGAACTTTCCCAGTTTCTCTACTCTTGAAAATTTGATCACTATTGCTCATTATAAACCAATAGAAATAAAATATTGCATGCGATGACCAAGAGATTAATATCAAATTTTGACCCCATTTTATGGAAAGGCAGATGCCGAAAATAAATACTCGGTGATGAGCGTGACACATACAGTCTGTAAAAAAAATATTGGGGCAGACTACAAGTTCGCAGATTTTTATTATATTTTACTTAAACCTTTATAAGGCCATGGGAAGTATGCTTCCCACAAATTCATCCATCTTTGGGTGAAGTTACGTAGATTGGATTAAGTTCTGACAAATTTTTCAATAAGACAGAAACTTAGATGTTACAGTTCCTTGTCTCGCACAGAATGGCGTGTCTTGATTTGTTAATTATTAATTAATGCAATAAATTAATCAAATCAAATTAAATGTATCTGATGTTAAATGAATCAATTTCCATTAGCCAGTCAATTTCCATTATGACTAGAAAAAAAATGGCCTTTTAAAGGGTTAAATGCAGAAATGAAACCAAAACAAAGTGATGAATATCATTTTGATATATACTAATCATAATAATTCAAATAAAACTTTCGTATTAATATAATTATGGTTATAATTGAAAATAGAAGAAATCAAGTAAAAAAAGTATTGGGACACTTCCCAATAAAATAAGAAAAACAATGCAAACTTAAAAATTAATATCTTGTTCAACCGTCCTTGCTTATTATGACCTCCCGTAGTCTACTTCGCATGGATTGGATCAATTTTTTGAAAAATGAACTATTGATTTTGGCTCACTCTTTACCAAATGTTTTCTTAAATCCTGCTTGTTGAAAATTTGAAATTCATACAATTTTTGCTGCAAATAATCTCGCGTATGTTCAATGGGATTAAAGTCTGAACTTTATGCAGGTATCTTAACGACAATAGGGACCCATAACTTGCAAATATCAGCAGTAAGTTTCGTGTCAGGATCTTGGTACAGTTTAAATTTTGAAATTAATGTACAGTTTGCAAAATTGCTCATACTTAGCTTTAAATTTCGCTTGAGAATGTCAAGATAGAAATATTTATTCATTGTATCAACAATCAAATGCAAGTTCACGACACCAGTGCTGACCATACAACCCCCGAATATTTGATTGCCACCTCCATATTTGATAGTAGGCATTCCATTTTTGATTGTAGGCAGTTTTTGATTTCCGCCAAACTTTTTGCTTGCCATCCGATTCTAAAATGTCATGTATGCTTTCATGAATAAACATGACGTTTTACTGAAATTCTTTTCGCTGCTTTACATATATTTTAGCAAATGCCAGTCTAGCATGTCGATTTTATTTGCTGATGCAGGACTTTCTTTGAAGTACTACGCCATGATATTTGTTTTCTTAAAACATTTCTAACAGTTTCAGGATTGGCAGATTTTCCGAACTTAATTTTACATTGCAGAGTCAATTTTACTTCACTAGTTTTTGAATTAAAGTAAACTTGTTTCGCAATCTACCTCACCTCACTTTCATTAAGTGCTCTTGGAAGCCCTGATCTTTGATTGTCTTCAATATCATTTCTGTCCTTGAACCTCTAAGTAATGTTAAAAACAGTAGACTTATTCAGTTTCAAGATATGTATTATACAGCGAACTAATCTTCCATTTTTCCAATGACATATTACAATATTTCGCACATCAACCAACATATCTTTGTTTCTCGCCATTTTTCCCCCTTTCTTTAAGAAATCTTATCTGTTGAAATTTTTGTTTAAAATTAGTCTAAAAATGTGGTAGTAAATTCAATTCTATTGATGTGCTATGTTTGTTGAATTTCTGAAGAGTGTCCAAATACTTTTTTGATTTCTATTTGCCTTTGAATTCTATTTGAAAAGCTAGATCAAATTATAATTCCAAAATACTAATAAAATTTTCCTTACAATTTTGTACACCAAATGTTAATATTTCTTGATTCATTTTGTTTTCATTTTAATGTGATAAATGGTCTTATAAATAGCTTAGTAGCTATTTATGCCAAGTCCAGCACTTTTTTGAATGACTGTATCTATTTTATTAGAACAAAAGAGACTGGAATGAAAAAAAAATTCCCCTCGCGTTTCACTTTTAATAAGTAATTATACATGTTTTTTTCACTTTTAATAAGTAATTATGCATGTTTATACGCTCATTAATTTTGCTTCGAGTTTATAAGATGGAAATTTGTAATTGATTTTCATTCATCTCTTAGTATACTAGAATTTAGAAATTCAGTGCTCATTATTGATGGTAGATGATTGATTTAAAAGAATCTTGGTTTCTTTGAAGAGGCGCCACTTGATAGAGAATTTGAGAATTTAGTTTTTATAGTCTTAGTAGTACTTTAGTATCTTAATTTAAATAATGAATTATAAATTAACGACTATAGTAACTGAAATGATGATTAAAACTACAGAAAACTGCACAGAGGTTTCGCCAATATCTGGTAAACTGTATCAATATTGGAAAATTCATCGAATATTAATAAACGATCGCAGTTTGGCTTAGTCAAAATGATTCTATGTTATAAAACACAGATGTTTTTTTTAAAATGGTTTTCATTAAATTTGTTTACAAGTTATTTGATTTTTAGAATAATTTTGATGGATTTCTTTTCAGGTACACATTATATCAACAGTTGTCCCGCAAACTGGTTTCTGCCGTATCTCGTGCTTTTTATAGGATTAATGGGTACAATTTTTATGTTTTATATCATTGCAAATCTGCGTGGAGGGTACTTTAAAAATCCTGAAAAAGTGGAAATTGTGGGGAAACTTTTCTTTTGGTTTCTATTGATCGTTCTACTGTTTGGTAGGTATTCAATTTCTCTCAAGTTATTATTTAACAAGGTTTATTTCTTATTTTCAAAGATGAAATTTCGAAATGAATATCTCAATCACTTCCATATTTTGAAATTTTTTAGACATAGATGTTTAGTTGACAATACTTTTTAACATGTTCTGAAGTTGATTATAAGTTACTTTATTAATTTCAATTATTAATAATTGCACGTGAAATGCACCATCTGGTTGTAAATCTGAGAAAGAAAATTTCTCAAGATTCCATAGTATTCATAATGGATTATGAAATGTATTAGTAAATGAAAAGTAGAAGATTGTAAAGATTTTAAAAGCTCTTTTATTTTCTTATTTTAAAGTTGATAATTTCTTATAAAGTATTTGAAAGTTAAAAACAAACATAGAAGCGTTAGCCAATGAAAACCGTGTCATAATGTGTTAAACTGCAATGAATATTATCAGAAAGCTCTTAAACATTAATCGCTACTAATAAGATGTGTGTATATGTTAGTTTTCTACAAGCTAGACCATTTGAACTAAAATTACCAAACATGGTGCATTGAGAGGTGGAAATGTGCACTTCCAAGCGACTTTTTAAAATTAAGAACTAATTGGTATGTTGAAATTTTTCTATAATAACTTCTAAAAATATTATAGCACGAAAAAGATTTTTTAACATTATCTGAAATGTCAAAATATTGACTTTTCAATGATGCTTATTTAATATTCTTGCAATTTTTTACTGAAACTTTGCAATTATTTTTTGCTCCACTCAAAAGATTACATTGCTGTTCTGATATTCAAGTCTTTTTTATTGTTTCGTCAAATATTTGACAGTTGGATTTTCTTCCTTTGTTGAAAGACATAGAATAAAGATTTTGTTTAATATCTGTGAAGTTAACAGAAAGAATAAAAACAGTGGAACTGCAATATCGCGAATTTTAGCATATAGATGAACCGAACACTCACGTTTAATATAGCACTGCCATGGAATTGGTCTTCATTACAAAGATCCATGTACGCAATGAACAGAACATATGTAAAACAATTAAATAGCATGGTTTTAATGTCTGATGAAATCGCTGACATAAAGTTATATTTAAACGATTTAATTGAAAATAAATATAACCAGCGAACCAGAATACATAGTTATTGTAATACAGATTAAAATCTGTATGCATGTTCCACTTTGTGATCCAACAGATAGTCATATATAGAAGTTGCAAAAAGTATTCGTACACTTTTAAAATGTGAAAAAAAAGGAATGCGATCTGGAAGTGATTTTGAATACAAAAATACATTATTTTTTTTTCATTCATTTTAAAATGATTCTGGAAAAAATAGATTTTATCTATACTTATAATAAAGCTCAATGTGTGTGTGTGTGTGTGTGTGTGTTGGCGCTCTACAGACCAGACCATTCAACCTACAGCTACCAAATTTGGCACGTGTATACCTTGGAGGCCGGGAATGTGCACCTGGGTGTTATTTTTTCGAATTTTTAACTAGAATTTTATTTATTTAAAAATTAAGCGAAATTTTGACGTGTTTCTGCTATAACTGCCGAAAATATTACCGCACAAAAAAGATTTTTACATGAAGTTAAAGATAAAAAATTTATCTTTTAAATGATACTACTGTTTTAATCTTAAAATTAAATTTCTATTTTTAATGAATTTTTAAATAAATATTTTAACTATGTTTTTCAATAATTTTTTTCGTCAAAAATAAAAATGAGGATTAAGCACGTTTCGCATTCATGAGAAAAAAATAGCTTTTTTCAAAGTTTTGCCATCACATTGATTAAAGCTCTAACTGAAAATAAATTAAATCTTTTTGGAAATGAAATCTGCAAAAATATAATTTTTGGCAAGTGTCTGTAGGAAATGAAACAAATATGAAATATTATTTTTTCTAAAAAATAAATTCAAGAAAAATTATTTTATGATCTTTTACACTCTCTATACAGGGTGTTTATTCAGTCACGGATCCATTTTGATATTTAATGACTCATAAAATAATGAAGATGTAAACAAACTTATGGCATTTATTCATGGAATAACTCATATATTTTCCTTTTCAGGTTTGAATATTTTTACTTTTGTAAATATCGTCTGCGCGTGTTTTTAATTTCAGATAATTTCATTTTCCAGTCTAAATATCTGTACTTTTCTAAATATCGTCTGCTTATTAATTGCATTTTTCTCTCTTTTGTTTTTTGCTACTATTGAAATGTTATGTTTACTTTTGATGTGTTTGCTCTATGTAGTACTTTTGTATGTGATGTTTTATTCGATCGGATATTAAGGAGAATGCATACACCACAAGAGAAAGCACAGATTTTATGGTGGTCATAGAGTTAATTTCCAATCAACTAAATCACTGACTTTTAAGAGTTAATTTCAAATCACTTAAACTGACTGATTTATGAAGATTTGAATATCACTATTCAATAAAAAAGGATAATTTTAGATTTTTCATAGATCGTTTCAAAGAAAATACGCCAATCAGCTCGCAGGTTTCTCAAGATTAATTGGCCTAAGATTATGAAAATGGTGAGTTTTTCTAAATTTTTAACATTTAAAACTTCATAAATAAGTCTTAGTTCGTCGTGGAAAATATAAACATTCATTCATTTATTTAAAATTTGGTGTGTCCAGAATATTTATCAGAATATGATACCTTACTGCATTAAATTTAGACTTCATAATTTTTTAAATATATATATAAGCAGGAACAAAATATTATTATTGATTTCATTTCAATCCTTTTGAAAGCAAAACTAAAAACTGAATTTTATACTGAATCTCAGAAATTTTTGTTGAATTATTGTTTGAGATATTACATAAACTATGAAAAATATTTTGTAGTTAACATAAGACTTAAATACCGAGCAATTCTGTTTGCAATACTCATATTCAATAATAATAATAATTAATAAATAACAATAAAGATGATAAATAAAATAAAACGCTTGGTTTTATTAAAAAATATCTTAATATTAATTGCAATTTCGTCATTTACATTTTTAATTAAAGTTGAAGTTTTACCGGAAATGGCAACAAATTAGCAAAATATATATAGTAAATTGAACGAAACGATCTAAACAATATAAGTTTGGTATGACTATCAAAATTTGAAGATTAAAAATGTTTTGTTTGAGAATCCTTTAAGTGACCAGTTACTTAAAATATTTAATTGAAAATTGTAGCGAGCGGTAATACTGGCGAACCGGCTGGTCGCCAAAGGCGGCTAGTTTTTAATAAAAAGAAAAATTTAAGAAGACAGATAAAATGCTTTACATAGAAAAATTTTCGGATAAATTTATAACTAAAATTATCGTCTGCTTTTTTTTATTTTTGCATTTTGGTGCCATTTAAAAAATTGTTTGGCTTTAATCTTTTTTATTTATTTCTGTTCTATTTATTATTTTAGAATGGCTCGTAGTATCAAAGAAAAATAAAAAAGTGATCACTTTTCGTCATAGTTGTTTATCAATTCGGAAAATCTCTAAACTGATAAATTTACTTCATTTTACAATTCAGAATGTTATAAAATGTTTTAAAGAAAATGGAATAGAAAACAAGGTAAAAAATGCCCGTTCAGCAATATGTATGTAATAAGATATATATACTTAAAACTTTGTGAAAAATCAATGTTTGATGCTGTAGAAATTTCATCAGATTTTATCAATTTTTTTCTATAATTTAATTTGAAATTGTTCGACGAATGCTCAAATCAACACTCGATGAACATTCATGTAGGATTATTTTTATTAGAGAAAAAAATAGAAAGCTTGGTCTCTCCTTCATGAAATTAACAATGAATAAGCCTGAAATATATTGGAATTGAATCGAAATGTATTGGATACCAAATTTTTTTTTAAATCGGTGTAATATTTGAAACGTATTCTGTTAAAAATACAGAATGTATGACCCATTTCCTTCAATATGTTATAAAAGTTAGGACAACATGCACTTTATTACACAAACATACAACAAAGAAAAAATCCAGAAAACACTTCTACTCGGTTTACTACTTCAGTAAAGATGAGTTTTAAAGTCACAACATGAGCATATAGTTTCTCGCAGCTTTCTTATTAACACACAATTTGTTTTCATTTTTTTTCCCCCGATTCTTCTTATGTACATTATTTTGAAAAAAATCAATATACTATTAATTTTTTCTGTATTTTCAGAAATCCTCCTGTTTTTCGACATGTCTGTTTCTTTTGATGTTTCATCGGAGAATTATTGCAGCGAGAGGTTTTATCACTATGCCGGTTTCCTGAATATGATTTCAATTGCATCGTTCAATATTTTAGCTTTGACAAAAATCATCCAACTATTGTGGCTATGCTTGATCTTCACTCGCAAGAATTCACAGTGAACTTGAGCTTTAATGCCAAAATCTGACTTTGTTACTTTTTTTATTGATTCAAAAACTGCTTATTTTGATAGAGGAATGACTTCAATAAACATTTTTGCAACTTATGTACATTTTTTGCTATATAATTATCGTGTCTGTTATATAATTATCATAACTGCATACTTTTTCAAAAACTCGTAACCTTTTTTCATATTTGTTAAAATAGTTTTGCAAGCGACAATTTATTTTCTTCTGTCGTAAGATATTCAGATTTTGAAAAAGGGTACTTTATCGATGAGAGAATATTTTTTCTTTAGAATTTATCTTGTTATGGATGTATGATTTTTTCCAGAATGAGGAGCGTCACCTTGTGGTAAATGCCGGAAAAATTGATTTCGAAATTCTAGAATATTTATAATAACGAACTATAAAACATTTAAGGCTAAATAGGAAAAAAATAATTAAAATAGTCCATCTGTTAGTAAGTAAATATTTAAAAAAATCATTTAAATTTATTTTAACAAATCGTTTATAATTCTTCCATAAATATTATAATTCGATACAGAACTTACATACAATCGATAAATACCACACTCTACCAATAAGTATTTGGACACCCATGCAAATGAAGATATCTGCGGTCCTGATCTTCGTCACGCCTTCTCTACTTAAATATGGTGTCGAACAAGAATTGGCATTAGTTGCATGCAAAATGCCATGAAATTAAAAATTGTCTTCGTGAAATGTGTACTTGTAGGATAACATAGAAATGGCCGATCCTTAAGGGACGTATCTAGTGAGTTAAACACTCCAAAATCGACAGTGGCTTTTGTGATTAAGAAGTGGAAAGCGAGTGGCGATTGTCAAAACGTGCTTCGACCAGGCAGACTAACGAAACTAAGGGATAGAAACCGACCAGTGCTGACCAAAGAAATACGGAAAAAATGCATTAAACCGGTAGCCAACATACTCCAGGAGTTCCAACAAGCATACGAGACTGCTGTCTATGATCACAAAAACCAACCGCGCTGCTCGGTTGAGGTGGTGCAAAGTACATCGAAAATGAGCTGCAAGTGAGTTTAAACAGGTTCTCTTGAGTGATGAATCAGGATTCAATCTCTACCAGTCGGATGGCACAGTTTGGGTTTAGTGTATGCATGGAGGACACCTTTTGCCAGAATACATTGGACCTACAATAAAGTTTGGCGGAGGTAGAATTATAGTCTGGGAATGTTTTTTCGTGGCATAGACTGGGACCTTGATCCCAATTCATGGTAAGCTAAACTCCTACTCCACTTTTCTAGACAACAATGCGTTTTCTACGCTGTGGCAATTTTACGGGTTTGCTCATTGTTATTACCAGGATGACAACTCTACTTGTTATGTTGCGAGGTCCACCTTGGCTAAGTACGATGACAACGGAGTGAAATGACTGGACTAGTATGCCCAGAATTTAGACTTGAATCCTATAGAAAAAAAAAAACTTTGGAAAGAGTTGGATTACCTAATTAAGGGGTGCAAAATCGGTGGAAGAACTTGCATGTTTTCTCCAAGCCAAGTGAAAAAAATTAGCGCTGTCCATCATCGAAACACTCATGGAAAGCATGCCCCGGAGAGTTACGACTATAATTACTTTAAGTGGAAGCTCTAACAACTATTGAATATGTATATATTGTGTTTATCGTTTTTATCACTGGTGTTCAATTACTTATTGGTAGATAGTGTATTGAAATATTCCATAGATTCAAGGTATCTGTCTAAGTCTAAAAGGCCACTTTCGGTCAAAATTCACAATTTTTTTATTTTCAAGTGCACTTATTTAGCTTTCTAAATCTGTGTTTATTTTTCTCCTACTATTGATAAAAATGGAGATATGAAGATTTATGTAATTCAAGAGTCGAAACCGAAACCGGAAGTGCTTACCGGAAGTTGAATGTTTTTCGTCGTTTCATCAAATATGCGCTCCTAAAATCATAAATTAATCAATTTTTTTTTAAATTTATACAAAACTATTTGCAAGCCACCTAAATTTGAATTAATTTTCAGCTCTTTATATACAGAAAAGATTGGCAACAGTTGCTTCTCGAACATTGTTTACGTTTGGAAACATCTGCTTATATGTTTATTTACTTTGCTTTTTCGAGTGAATACAGCTTAGTTTGACTTGAATATTTATTGCTTTCTGTTTAAAAATGTTTTAAATGGGTGGAAAAAGCATTAATAGAAGTAAGAAACGAAAGTTTCATGGAAATAGGCATTCTTCTTCCATGCAAGCTGCAGGCTCTGTTGGTGCATCAGATTCAAAACAAAAGACTTGCAGCGAAAAGAAATTGCTGAATTCGCAGTTAGATGAAAATAATGTTCCCGATTTGAAAACAACCTTTCTGGATTTCGAATTATGGATATCGAGGTATTAATAAGTGATTTTACTCTTTTATGTTGTCCTTTATGCTTCAAAAGCAACTTGTTTGATAGAGGATTCTACCTTTGGATTGTGTTCGAATTTCTGCCTCAAATGCAAGAATTGCTCCTTTTACAAAAGTCTTTCTTCATCTAGAAAGCAAAACACATGCAATGAAATAAACACTCGACTTGTGTGTGCACTTAGAATCATTGGAAACGGTTATACGGCTGGCAAGAAATTTTTTGCTACCCTCAATTTTCCATCTTTTCTTTCCAAACAAGCATTCAGAATGCAGGAACTGAAGCTTTTTCGTGCTGCTCGTTCTGTTGCAGAAAATTCAATGAATATTGCTGCTACTGAGATAAAAGAAAATAAAAACCCTGCAGCTATTACTGAATGTGGTGCATCAGTTGATGGAACATGGCAAAGGAGAGGGTTTTCATCACTGAATGGAGTAGTGAGTGCAATCTCTGTGACATGTGGTAAAGTGCTGGATATTGAAGTGATGTCCCAGTTTTGCCAATGGTGTCACACGAAAAAGGCGAATTTATCATGTGCATCAAAACATCAGTGTGCAAATCATAAGGGTTCATCTGGAAGCATGGAAGTGCTTGGTGCTTACAGAACATTTGCGCGTTCCAAGAGCTGTCGTAAACTCCTTTAATCACAATACTATGGAGATGGTGACTCTAAGGGCTATGATACAGTTAGACATTTATGGGAAAGATTCTGTTTCAAAACTGGAATGCATTGGTCATATTCAGAAGCGAGTAGGCACTCGTTTGAGAAAATTAAAATCATCGAATAAATTTCTCGGTGGCAAAGGGAAATTAACAGACTCCTTCATAAATAAGTTGCAAAATTACTATGGGATAGCAATTAGAGCTACTGCAGGAATTTATTGCAAATGCAGAGTGCAACCATTGCTGCATTTGTTCAAACATGTTCTAGTAATAAACATCCCATACATGGACAGTGCCCAACAGGAAAGGACAGTTGGGGTAAATATCAACGTTCAATTTCCTGTAGAAAAAAATTCAAAGAAACAAATGCAGGTCTTCCAAAGAACATTATTAAAATCATTAAGTCAACATACATGCAGCTATGCGATCAAAACTTATTGAAAAAATGCTTACACGGTAAGACTCAAAATGCCAATGAAAGCTTTAATAATCTTTTGTGGACAATAATTCCTAAAAACACATTTGTGGAGCTACAGACTTTACGTTTGGGAGCATCAATAGCTGCAATAATTTTTAATGATGGATTTTATGGTCTCTTGGCATTTTTTTTTTGAACTGGGAATAACTCCTGGGGATTATACACTTCCTTTCTCTCGACAAAGAAATAATCATCACGTCAAAAAGGCAGTCATTAAATACAACAAAAGTTGCCAGGAAAAAATTAAGAGCTATTAAAAAGAAGAAAACAGATAAAATTGTTAACAAAGAAGGTGTATCATACAAATGTGGTGAATGTTGAAAAAAAAATAGAGAGATTTTTCATAAAACACAATTAAAAACTTTAAATGCATTTCTTGAGGAACTCTAATTTTGTAAAAATTTTGATACGCAAAACATGATATCTCAAAATATTATGAATATTTTTTAAGGAAATTTTGTATGTTTGTTACTTATACTATCCTAAAGGCAATGAACTAGGATTATAATTCTGAGATGAATAGTTTTTTATTTAGAGCTCCTTAATGTTGTTTATGCATAAGAATTTTGATAAATTTTCAGTTAGGAAATACTCGAACTGCTATAACTTTCTTATAAATGCAAATATTTCTTAGATCCTAGTTCATTGCCTTCACTAAAGCTGTAACTATATTTTGTAGAAAAAGAATTTGAAAATTTTGATTAGAATTCTTGTTAGGATGTCTTGCTTTTTACACCAATTTTAAATTTTTTACCCAAATTTCCCCATTTTACTGAGTTACAAATTACATAAAACTTTTTAAATGGTATTATTCTTTGTTTTGAATTGCAATGACCTAAAAAATAAGCTAAAAATGAAAATTGAACAGTTTTTTCAAAAATTTGTCTTCGCACGTAGACAGATACCTTATCGTAATAAGACTTTTTTACAACAGAAAATATAACCAAATGAGATTAAAAAAAATAAAACAAAGTATTTAGAAGCTTAAGTTGTGTTATAAATTGTTTTACCACTTTGTTATGCATCTTGAATGGCTCTGAAACAGTCCGATCTTTTAAACCACACATAAACAACGCTCTAAAGAAATTAAATATTTGGTTATGATATTTAAGAAAAGAATCAAATATAGTCGAAGGAGCCTACTGCTTTCACTTTCACTATGCAGAACCACTTAAGCAATCTCAATGCCATGCCAATACTCCCATTACCGGTTAAGTCCGTATGTTAAGTGCATCGGGTTCAAAAACTCCAAGACACATTCCTCAAATCGAGCATATTGATTTGCAAACAATCAATATTGAAGATAAAATGCGCTGCTATTGACTTTTTGTCATGTCTAAAAAGAGATAAAGTAGGAAGCCTGGTTAAATTACTGCAGAGACAGTTTGTAAATTTTCCATATATTTTTTCTTTAAGACAATTGAGTTTAAACCCTCACTTAAATTTGCAGATAATTCATGAATGGTTCGTCAGACATATTCATTTCAAAATATTCGCACAATTTTTTTTTATTTCATGGCATGATGTAGCGCCATCTGTTTTTCCTTTTATTTATCATATTTTCTGAAATCCATTCAGTCTCTCATGATCTTCTGAAAAACTCCTAAATATCTGCAAGTGATGCCTAGGTTAACCTTTTTAGTGTTGATCAGTATTGCAAGTGTGCAAAGAATACCGGACCAGTTTCACAAATTTGCTGATTCAAGTAAAAGTTCGTATAAAACAAACGAATAATAATACAATACAGTCAGTAGGTGTGGTCTCCTCGAAATTTTCCCGCATATTCTCTAATTAATCCCCCCCTTTCCTCCCATATAAGATTGTTAATTTTGGGTAAGCCCGCGAATACCTTGCAAGGCATTGGTGAAAATAACCCTTATGTTCATTTTGTATAGTATACCATACATACTTTATAAAAATATACTACCACTATAAAATAATTTTTACCTTGGTTTTATTAAACGATTTTTATTACACGATATTTTTTAAATCTCACCCTGCATTTGATTTACATCGCAAAGTCCCGTCACTTCTGCCAGTATACCCACTCACCCACTCCACCAGTATGGGCCGCGGTGGCCTGGTGGTAAGGTCTCGGCTTTGGAACCGGAGGGTTTCAGGTTCGAGACCTGATTCCACCGAAGAACCGCCGTGTAAGGGGGTCTGTTGCACGTTAAATCCGTCCTGACCAAACGTCCTCCCGCTGGTGTGGTGTGGTGTGGAGAGGGGGGTGCCAGCTCAGGTGTCGTCCTCGTCATCTGACCGCGGTTCAAAATTACGAGGTCCGTCCCAAAATAGCCCAAGTGTTGCTTCAAACGGGACGTTAATATAACTAAACCAAACCAAACCAAACCACTCCACCAGTAACAACCAATAGTTTTACGCCATCCAATAATCCTCCTAAGCCCAGCCAATCACAACGCTAGCTTCACCACCGAACCTTACCTAAGTAAATTCATCAATAACCCAACAATATCATGGCAAAATATTAAAAGCAAAGCTCTATCAGCCACATCAATAAGGGGATAGTCCTTCTCCAAGGACGGGTGCCCCGATAAGCCTACCGTCGAAGTACACGACTTTTTTATTATTTTTTTATAGCGTAAAGAAGCTACCTATATACATTTTTTTTTTGTTTTTCTTTAAAAAAGAAATCTTGTCATGATAAGGGATAATTAGGAAATATAAATGCCATGAATTTAGCGTTTTACTACATTTATCTTGAGAATATGTATTTTGACGCCTTTTTTGCCAACTGATCGACAGCAAAATTAAATTATTTGAACTACAATTGTAGTCGCAAAATAATATTTTGAATGTCACAGAGATTCAAATCGTTGCGTTTACATGTACTCAAACGTACAGATGGACAGACAATCGGCCGTTTCACAGATATGGTTCAAAATTAATTTTAGATATTAAATTTGTGTATCAAATTTTATTTATATAACTCTTTGCGTTTTGTAACTATTGAGTTTACTTGTTCTCGAAAAAGTAGACAGATTTCTTCTAAATGGATTTCGTTTATAAATAGAAATCTGCAAATTTCGTCGTAACTCAATGTAACAAATTTCAGCAGATTATTTCAATACGTCTTTTGAGTTGTAATGTTCACAGGTAAAAAGACATAATAGCAAAAATGTATTTTTCAGACTCCAGGAGGTTTGAAACCTGAAAATACGTCGAAATATTGAGTTCGAATTTTAGGACTACTTCCTAAAATTCCTACTATTTAGGAATTTTAGGAATACTTCCTCTATACGAGAAGATTAAAAAATACCATTATGAAACAAAAGAAGAATGCCCTAATAGTAATTCCATTTCAATATTTGCCGGCGTCCTGGCCTAAGGGTAGCTCGTCTTCCCCGTGATCTAGGGGTTCCGGGTTCGAGTCCTGGTTCGGGCATGGTTGTTCTCTTCCTTGTGTTCTCTCTGTGAGGTGCGTCAATGTAAAAAAGGGTTGTGCAAGCGAGTGTGTGTATGCTACCTTCATTTGAGCTAGAAGTCAGACTTCTACCCTCGGGTGCTCAGGGGTCTTTACCCTCAGAAGCTACTGCGCAAAAAATTGGCTTAAAATAGTCACACGACAAAAAAAAAATCAATATTTGCTGAAAAGTAAAGCGCCATAGCATATTCATTGATATATTATCGTCCTTGGCCCTTTTCAATAGTTTGCGTACTGCATTATATTGTCGTTCGGCTCTACAAAGTTTAATCACTTTGAAGGAAAAAAAGAGAGAAAGTGACCTGAAATTATTTTTACTTGAAATCTTTAAATTTAAGAGATCGCTATATTTGTGCTACAACGATTCGCTTAATTTCATTAATGATGTGCTGTGATGTGAAGTTAGTATAAGGCAAATTCACCATCCATACAAAATACGCTCGAGGTTTCGCAGCGCTGCAACGTCCTTTCCTTCATGTGACTACAAACTTTAAAGGGCTTTCTCAAAATCCTTTCATGTAATTTTGAAATGGGTCATCTATCAAATGCAGCATTAGTATAAATACAGATTGAAATTATAGTTTCTGTGCGTCTTATTTCATAAAAATGTCAGCTCAATTCATCAGAGGAAGAAATAAAAGATGTCTGCTTATCTAAATGCATTCTATAGACTCTGTTTTAGATTAATTAATATAAAATCCACTTTAGCTTTAAATAAAAGGAAATATACAGTACATTTTCTTATGATGAGTTTTTTTTTTCGCTCGATTTCATTCTTTTCACACTCACATTTCTTCGATTGATCAGCTTCGTATTGATTATTAAATCCGTGCGTCCATTAAAAATATAACCAATCTATTAAAATTCATGTTTATTTGCAATGAAATAGTTATTTATTCAAAAGTTAGTGTTAATATTAAAGCCAATTTATCTATTTTCTTATATGTATATAAGGTGTCTCAAAACATGGGTACAAGGATTTGTTTTCTTAACAATTGCAATTACCCCTAAATTTCTAAATCACAACATTTTATCTGTGGTGTGGTGAGGGGGATGCCAGCTAAGGTGTTGTCGTCCTCGTCATCTGACCACGGTTCAAAATTACGAGGTTCGTCCCAAAATATCCTAGTGTTGCTTTAAAATGGAACTTTAATATAACTAAACTAAACTAAACACAAAGTTTCATCAAATAGAGTACTCAAATATAGAAAATACTTTTGCTTTCCTATGGACGGATATAGAAAAAGTCAGGAAAAGTTAGAAAAATCAAAAATAGATATAAAAAGTTAGAAAATTAAATTTTTATACTGCCCCCATGGCGATTTTTTTTTTCGCTAAGGGGGCAGTATAAAAATTTAGTAAGCAAAATATGTTTCTAATACTCATCTAGATGACACAAAGTTTCAAAAAAAATCTGTTAATGTATTAAAAGGCAAATTTGCATTGTGTTATTTCAATTTTTGGAGGTTTCATATGGCTATGATAGAGTAAATATGATTTTTATTTCACAATCTATTGATGAGTTTATCTTGGAGTTCTAAATTCGATTCAATAAATTTTGAATGAGTTGAGAAAATCAAAACTTTTTGTACTATTATGGTATCACAAGTAAAAATAATCTTTGTCTTATGTCTATATAATACTCATTGTCATGGTGGTTATAACCATCTAACTAAAAGCCCAAGAACTTATTTCCACGAACCATTGGCATTTAATTATATTTCCGAATCAATAGAAACCTGATATATTTTGAGATATAAAAATCGTTAAAATGAAATGCAACTCTTGCTAAAAAAATTTCAATTTCTTTTGTAAACTTCTTTTATGACCCTGTGTTCCTTTGCATGGAGTAGGTCTTCAATTTAACCATTTGGATGACATTTCCCTTTCAATTCTTCGGTTGAGGGCAAGTAGCAAAAGAAGTAGCTGCTTCAGTCTTTCCTAAGACAATGAACTTTCAAGAAGATTAGTTCTAGCTTCGATTATCGTTTCGATTTGTAAAAACTCATTTCAATAATGATGTACTTTTTTATGATTTATCATTACAATTATTAAGTAAGCATACTATTTGTTTAAGAATGATATTTAATACAAACCTCTAGAAGTTAGGATTTCGAATCGTAGAGTGTGATTACAAATTGCGTGTTATCTATCGTCCTTTCTTGCTGCTACAGTTGTGGCTTTCAGAGACTATATATATCATAGAGTCGTAGTATATGCCTGTAAAAATATTTTTTAACTTCAACCGTACAGTTTGATGAAAGCATTCATTTGTTGCACTTCCCATTGATAGATTACGTAAATACAAAAACAATTAGGGTTTTACTAAATTGACAAGTTTGCTTAAAAACATTGGATAATTTTATAACATTCGTTGCTTTGATACTTATTGCTGTTTTCAAATTTATCGGCATGTCCTTTCAAGATAATATCGAGGTATTTATTTATTGACATTTAAAAATTTATAATGTTGATACTGCTTGTTTGAAATATTTTAATGAATTTCTGTGTTCTGTGTTAAGCGTCAGTTGATAGTTGAATTATTCATATGATTGCCAATGCATATTTTTATTTTCTGGAACTAACCGAGAACATGAATTTTTTCCTATGTTTTCTCAACTAAAGTTTTGCCGAAAATTTGCAACTATCTACAATTAAAAGATGTTTTTGTAAAAACTGAATCCCGAGTTATGCTATTGAAAGCTGGTTTCTGTTACTGGTTCTAAAAGCTGATTTAAGGAATGGTTTTACTATATAATTTTAAAAAAGTTAAATATAATATATAGTGTTTATATAGATTTTATTGTGTTTACTCGTATCTTAATAATATTATTTATCTTGCATATTTACAAAATTGTAAGTTGTTTATCAATATTGTATTACCTTTTGGAATGGATTGACCTATTCTTCATACCTCAATATCTTTATCAGATTATCGTTATGATTATATCATCCTGGAGTTTTAAGCGATGATATAATTGTTTAATATTCACTTAAAAAATGTTGATCACTTTCGAATTCCAAAGCATTATTATGAATTTTTTTCAAGTGTCGTTTATCAAGAGAAAAATGGATACTTTTGCGATATTTTTGTGCAGCATTACATTTCCTCTTTCATTCTAGAATTTTCGGCAATTTCTGAAATTAAATTTCAAATGCCAGCTTTCTCAATATATTTTGTTAATAGTATTTTAGAATAAAGTGCAGAGTTTTTCATATTTCATGTTCAATATATTAAAATGAACTCTTAAACTGTCAACTTACACACGACTGATATGCACTTCAAAATAATTCATCAAAAATGTTTGCTTATTTTATATATATATTCTTTTCAACAGTCACTTGTTGATACAACAGAAGCAAGTGAAATCAATTCCCATTCTGCATTGACAAGTGAGTAAATTTTTATTTTCTCAGAATTTGAATTATTTTATTACTTTCTATTCTTTATGATTATTAACTGGACAGATGAAAGATTATGATTTAAATAACTTCTTAAAAGAAAAGAAAAGTTTAAAATTGTTATCAACACGAAAATTCTATTTAATTCAATTCAATGCTTAAGTTGTGACATATATATTTTGCCGAACTCTGAACTGCAAGTAAGTGGCGCTGCCATCAGAAAGAATTAAAGAACTCTGAGCAATACTGAAAGTTGTGTGTGAGATAAAATGTTAGTTAAGACGTGAAGGATACAATATATTGTCGCAAACCTTTTGGTAAAGTTTATGTTTTCGTTTAATTTCTTTCCCCTCATTACTATTTGTAAGTAACTGTAAATATTAAAAATGTTTCTCTTTATAATTACCTCGTCCTTGCGTCTTACAAAGTTAAACTTGGATCAAGCGATTCATTAAAACGACAATATTGTCATATGTTTGTTCTCGAACAATAAATATAATTTCTGGTGACATATTTATTTTTGGCACAAAAAAATGCGTCTTACGCCATTATAAATTTAACTTATATTTGTTTTTAAAAAATTATCAAGTATGGAAAGTTTTTGATAATGAATCGGCGCCTTCACGATAATATAACCTCTTCATGGATTCGAGATTACGTTTATTAGGTATTTCCAATTAATTTATAAAATTCCAGACGTTTCCCATGCCATTAATTCAATTGAAATGTTCGATGTGCATGTAACAATTATTTTTTCAAATTGTGCAAAAAAAAGTTTTAAAAAATTAAATTTAAAGTTGTTACCAACTCCCAAATTCTGTTTAATTTAGCGCTTATGTTAAATTTGGATCCAAGAAATTCTTTAAAAAGATAAGATTGCAAAATTTTTGTTCTTCATACTAAATGGATATCATATGTATTATTGAAGTGAGAGTGATTCTTTTTATCCAATTGATTTGTTTTAAAATGACGATATTTTTAAAAAACTTCATCTGGGTTATAAAATCCTTTACGGAATGTCACTTCACATTTTCTTTAACCGGAGAAATGTGACTTTATAATGAAGTTTTATCCAGACGATTTTTTCCCTCCAATAAAATTGAAAAATCAAACGATAAGTTAGTATTTTCTATCAAAAAACATCATTGTCTGAATTTAATTGAAAGAAGAATAAATTTAAATTATAATTTATTTCTTGTTTAAATATGTTTAAAATGCAGTTAGATGCAAAGAAATTTTTTGTCTTCCAGCTAGCGGAGAAGAATTTTTTTTTCTTCCCTTCATTGAATTCATCTCCACTTACTTTCCATTGTCCGCATATGAAATATAGCTTTATTCGGTTTGTTAATTTTAACAAATTTCTCCAAAGAGAAAGTTTCTGAATGCTGCCCTGTATTAAACTATTAGGCTTAGCGTATATTTGAAGAAACAGTTTATACTTCATAAAAATCGTTATTACTGAACAGATTTCCTTAACATTTTACTGGCAAATATTCAACTAGCGAATGTTTTACTAAATTTTTATTAACAGTCAGTTTTAATTAATTAAAAAAGAAGTTTTTGTACTTAATAAAGATTATTTAATTTTTAATCTTGGATTTTTGGTTAAATTAAAATATGTATATTTTAAATCATTGCGTTTCCTTGCTTTCATAAAGGGATTTAAATTATCATATGCGAAAATTAATTGAATTTTAAATGAATTATAAGGAATGGATTAAAAAAAATTAGTGCTTGGTTGTTTTGTAAAATAATATCGGATGGTCTGTAATTTTCTATAATCTATAAAATTTGAAAATTGTATAAATTCAAAAAATATACTCCTTTTTTTACCAAAAAAGTGGGAACTATTAGAGAATTTTGTTTTTATAGTATTTTATCAATTAATAATTTAGGCATGAAAATAGTTTCCTCCTGAAAAACCTTGTTTATGTCATATTATGCATAATAATGTCTTCCTTTTTTGCAAATCTGATTTCATATTATGGAGAGTAAAAAAATTTCCACAACTAAATTTGATATATGGGAATGTTTTTTTTTCTTCCCAAACTAACATTTAAAAAAAATACTAAACAACAATCCATTTAAAAATAACAATTTTTTTTATTTATGTGGCAGAATAATTTGAGTAAAGATTAAACCTTTAAAATGTCATTTTTTTCTAGTCATAGTATAGTAAAATATTTTTTGGAATGAGACTGGCTAATGGAAAGTGATTCATTTAACTTATCCGATACATTTAATTTAATTAATTTATTGTGTTAATAATTAAATAACAAATCAAGACACGCCATTTGTGCGAGACAAGGAACTGTAACATCTAATTTTCTGTCTTATTGAAAAATTTGTCAGAACTTAAGCCAATCTACGTAACGTCACCCAAAGGTAGATGAATTTGGTGGGAAGCATACTTCTCATGGCCTTACAAAGGGTTAATTTGCTATGTGAAACCAATATTACTATCTGCATCAGTTCTGTTATTTCTACTTATTCGTGAGATCATGAAACTGGTGTTAATTTAATATCAGTAGTATGAAAAACAAAAGAGATATCTTATACAACTTCAAGTCATTTCAATGGCCACCTCTAAAGGGAGGAGGTATCTAGTCAATGCATGATGCTTCCTAGAAGCAACCACTGATTGGCATAAAATAAGGAAATTCAAAGCACAATAACTCGGTCAGTTTTTAGTCACAAAAGAATAATGCTTTTTTTGCTCGAAATTTCATAAATATTTGATCACATATAGCTAACAAAAATTGAAGCACTGCATAAAAAAAATTTCCAGAAATCACAATTTTTCAAAAGTACGTTTATTGAGTCAAACAATATAGAATATAAATCTTTATTTGAAGCATTTTTTCAGTTTGAAGTATATATCTCTAATGGTTTAGAAATTAAAAAAAATAATTAAAGCCAACTTTGTATGCATCTAATCTTTTGTCTTGTAGCAATATCACCTGACTTAGAGGATACTACAGCTGTAAAGATCCTTAAACACTGCACTCGTCCATCCAATGAACAGGAAAGTGTTGACGATACTGCTTCGACATCTGAAGCAGTAGACATAAACAATCAGGTTGTTCTCGAACAGCCTGATGCAAGACGAGACGTGATTCCTGTTATCAATCAGGATCTTCCTGGTTCAACTTGTGGATTATCCGATTCGATTAGCTTATCTACGGCAGATTCTTCATCTGATTGGTCTGATTTCTTCGAATCTCCCCCACCTTGTGGAGTATTGGGAAGATTCTACCGAAAATATGAAAATCTGGCATTGAGATTAAGACGTGCAGGTAAGTGAGAGATCATTTAAATTAAAATTTGACTTTTGCAATGCGATGTTTATATTCATATTAAAAAGCTATTAAATCTCTTTACTTATAAGTTTCTCGTATACGTAATATAGTGAAAGTATAGCAATCGTCAAAAAGTTCGAATTCGAGATTTTGAAACTAGTGCGTTTTTGACCTCTCTGAGTTCAAAAAACACATTTTTGGAAAATGATCGACTTTTGCAAAAATAACCCAAAAGACATTCGGTTTTTATACCAAATTTGTAGATTTCTATCAAGTTTTGAACAAAATTCGTTCAAAGAAAGTCTATCTCTACGGCTGTTCGAATGTAAATTAACTCGATAATTGCAAAATGGAAAGAATAAGAAAGATAAAATTCAGTGCACAGAATTAACAGCTATAGTCTAGAGACAATTCAAATTTTGAACCAAATCCAAAAAGGGATTAATCGTCTGTTAGTCTGTAATTTGGCATAAAGCATGGGGTTTCCTAGCTTTTTGGCCTATACCTTTATTTATAAAAATCCATCAGAATACGGTGGATTTATTACTCGTACACATATTAGGAATAATTTTGACTTGAACATACTTATCCCAAATTCTCCCGTTATTTTCATTATAGAAGCGAATCAAGGGCATCAAAATTCTCGCTGGTTTATTTTTCGAAATTCCTTGACAAAACTATTGATCCAATAAGTTTTTTGATATTTACTAACCCTTGCATCTATTTTTCCAATTTAAAACATTTTACAACCGAATATTTGAGTGAAGATCAAAAAATTATTCTCCTTCCTTTTCAACTCATTGGAGGAGTCATTTTTCTTTTCGGTGGTGGTGGTGGGGTTGCGTGTGGAATCCTTACCTATCACATATGAGGTAAAACAACCGAAAGGGAGTGAAAATGTCTATAGAGTGATTAATTATATATCTAATTATATTATGGGAGAGACAAAGACAGAAGTGGTATGCTTCGCGTTGTGTTAATCGGACCAAACATTCAGCCGTTTCTGTGAAGGAAACATGCACAGATGTTGCTTTTGTTAACCTGATTTCAATTCAAAACAGTGAATTCATTTAAAATAGCTTTCACGCACTTTAAAACATGCTGCTGATCTTTTAAACAAATATTTTATCGCTAAGATAAAATGCAAGCAATTTGAAATCAATTTCAATTAAAAATTTAGTATTTCACCTTTTTTAAATAAACAATTTTACTTTCAGGTTATCTACTCCCGTTTGAAATTATTTGTTTGGTATTTACCATAACATGTTGCTTTATGGGTAAGTATGATTTTGTATTCAACACAATATTCCAGATTTAAGTAGCTCCTTTTTTTTTAAATTTTCAATTCTTCGAAACAATCATAAGTAAACTGGATGCTTTGAAATAATATTGGATTCAATTTTTATAAGTCGATTAAAGGATATTAAACAACAAACTTAATTGAATAGTTGTGCTTAAAGTAGGGCTTATATAGTGGACCAAATTTGCACCGGTTGGTATTGGTTGTTCTCTCTAATACTTTCAAGAAAACTGTCCTAATCATTACTTTTCAGATTTATTTAAGTAATTATAAATAATATAAATAAAGAAGTGAGAAGGTTTTTCTCTTAGACATTCTAATATACATAGACAGTGAAACATGGTTTTGTATTCAGATTCGTAATACAGAAAAACGAGAATGCATTTTGTGGATGTTTGAAGTTCGAACTCGCAACGTTAAGGTTCATTGCCGAGTAACAAGACCATTAGACAAAAGTGTGCACTCTGGTCTGGAAGCTGTTATCTGGCTTATAAGCTTCACCACAATTTGTATCTCTTCTCTCCAGTTGATTGAATCAAAAATTTGATACATTTTATCATTCGGTTGTTAAGATCCTGTAATAAATTTCATTTATTTAGCCTTGAATCGCTTTTGAATTATTCAGCTCTAAAAGACAAACCATTTTACCGACAGACAAACTATTAATAGACTTGGTCCAAAAATTAAACGGCATCGAAACTTTGGATGGGAAAAAAATAGTTCTATTAACCAAGTTTTCTTCAGGATTTTGATTTATATTTCAATTTAAGTAGAAAGACAGGCAGATTTCCAATTAATTTATTTTGCCCAATATATGAAATAAAACTACATTATCATTGCAAAGATATACAGGGTGGTAAAAAAAAAAAAACTTCCCCTATATATATAAAACCGTATCGGCCTATCTGCTCAACCAATCGAACCAAAATTTCAGACATGCTGATCTAAAGGTATGCGCTGGAGATTGTGATGATTTTAAGCAACGCAGTTCTCACGGTTACGGTTACAGTGAGAGAATTTTGAAATTTTCGAATGGCAACACCCAATTTTTCCTTGCGCAAATTGATCAGCGTATTGAAAAACCACAAATGGCGTTGGAAGGATTAACGTGTGACGAAAATTGCCGGCGTAAAGCATTTGCAAAGAGCATTATAAAGAACTAATGACAACAGGAAAGAAAAAAAAAAGCTTTTATTGGAATGAAAAGTTGTAATTACAGGTTTTCAATGTGTTCACCTTCGGAGGCGACAACGCATTGCAGTCGGAAGATCATGGAAGACAATGCCGAACGTAACATGAAAGGAGGAATCTGCATAACTTCACGTGTTATGGCATCTTGCAATTCTGACACATCTCGTGGACTAGGCATGTACACCTTAGATTTCAGATAACTCCAGAACTCCATAGGAGTGCGTTCGGGGGATCGCGGTGGCCACGAAACTGCAAAGTTACGAGAGATGACTCTATCACCAAAGTGTTGTTGCAGCACTAGTCAAACGTATTGGGCGACGTGTTTAGGAGCCCCATCTTGCATCCATAAAATGTCACTAATGACATTTCGTTGCTACAATTCAGGAATAACGTAATTCTACAACATTGATTTGTGTCGAGTACTTGTGATAGAGCACTATTTCAAATCTGTGGTAGTGACATCTTCGAAGAAGTACGGATCGAGAACAAATGTGTTAGCGATGCCGCATCACACAGTCACTTTGACTTCGTGTAAAGGCACTGGTGCCACATCGTGAGGGGTTTTGTCAGCCCAATAAACACAGTTCTTGGTGTTAATATTTCCAGTTAAAGATAAGTGTGCCTCATCCGTCTATATTATCCGCAATGGCCATCTCTCATCTTCATCATATCTGATGAGGAAAAAATTTGCGGACCTCTGGACACGCCGAGACCGATAATGAAACATCCGCAGAACAGAGTGCAGAAGCCTGAGAACTGTGGTTTTCGGTAAATCCAAATTGCGAGCAACACTTCTTGTAGTGTGCGATGGACCTTCAGTAATCGTGTTATGCACTTCCGCAAGTTCATCCAGTTTCTTCCAATTTTCTTGCCAAATCACGTACGCTTCTTATGGAACATGCGCCTCGCCTTAGCTTGTGATTTTGCCGATAAATTCGCACTGCTTCGGCAGCATTTTCCCAGTTAAGATAAAACAGCTTTATCAATTCACCTCGTTGTTTCTTTGTAAGCGTCGTCTTGTTGGCACAATCGAACATCTAACTGAAGAAACACTCTTCCCACACTGCTTTGCATATGGTGTTCTGCGATTGGTGCTTCTACTGTCTAACCTTGTGAATTATGCAAAGTGCGTCAAAGCTTCTCCTCTCTGTGTTGTCATTAGTCCTTTATAATGCTCTTCTTTGCAAATGCTTTACACCGGCAATTTTCGTCACACGCTAATCGTTCCAACGCCATTTATGGTTTTTCAATACGCTGATCAATTTGGGCAAGGAAAAAAAGTGGGTGTTGCCATTCGAAAATTTCGAAATTCTCTCACTGTAACTGTAACCGTGGACTCAGCGTTGTTTAGAATCATCACAATCTCCAGCACATACCTTCAAACAACAATGTCTGAAATTTTGGTTCGATTAGTTGAGCGGATTGGCCGCTAGGGTTTCATATGTAGGGGGAATTTTTTTTAAGACCAGACCTTACCACCAGGCCATCGCGGCCTCACATGGGACTAGATAAATTTATTACGTAGGCTCATTATCTAAAATGTAGATCCTTATGAAACTGAAATCCGAGTTCTTCAATTGTGCATCAATAAACTAAGTAACACAACTTGAAGTTCTTCATTTTGTAGTTATCGTGGTAAATTACATTCGAACAGAGGGGCAAACAACTTTCTCTTAGCGGATTTTGATCAAAATTTATGAAAATCTACGAATTTGATGTAAAGGCCGAATACCGAATTTCATCCGTGCAGCTCAAAGCGAGAAATTCGGTAAACGGACTTTTAGTTTTTTCTCTGGCAGGCGGATATTTTCCAAAAATGTGTTTTTCCAACTCAGGGTGGTCTAAAACGTAAAGATTCGGCAAAATATCGCGTTCGAATTTTTTGGGGATTATTGTACTTTCTCTATACTTACTTATAGGAGAAAGTAAAAAAGGTGATTTGAAGTTCTTGTAATATTTGAACAAAGAGTAAATGAAAAACTATAGAAGTAATTGACTAAAAGTATTTCTATCTTCAGCGCTATAGTATGTGTTTTAAAATTGATTTTTATTATATTTATTCTAGGCGCTTACAACTGGCCATTGTGTCCTGCCGATGTATATATACCTCGTTATGTTTTTTTCAATGGAGGCATTGCCACACTTTCTGTTTGTGTAAGAAGCATGAATTCACTCTGGACACTCGTCTTACATCGTTCAGAAGAGTTTCTGAGATACATGTGTGCATTTGGCTTAGGTTGGATTGCTATAGTCATGACTTTAATTGGTAAGAAGCATTTCATAAAACCGCATAGCAACATTAACCTTTTGCACTCGGATGTCCCTTCTCCGGCGCCATTGCATTGATGCGGAAGATTGGAGGGGTGGGGTGAGGTGTCAGCTCAGATGTTGTCCTCGTCTTCTGAGTACGAGTACTTCCAGTTGTACGAGGTTCTTCCCAAAATAGCCTGATCTGAAAATGTTTCCTTAAAACGTAACATTAATGTAATAGAGATGAACTGAAATCCGGCGCCTTTCGAGGTGGTGTATCGTTTTGATACTTTATTTATTTAAATTTTGTTTGTCAAAAATACCTACAGTAAAACAGATGCTGATTATTTTTTCGGGAAATTTAAATTAAAATTGTATATTGTGGAGCAATAAAGAGGTCTTTATCATGTGAATAATTATGAATGGAATGATTTTTCCGAGTGTAAAGGATTAAGTTTTAGAATCAATGGTTCCACACTTGACAGAGAAAATACCGATCAGATTTATAGGTAATTAGTATATTTACGAAGTGAATGAATATTCGAACATCAGATGAAAGACAGTTTCTTATCATTTGATAGGTATATAAGCATCAGCGCGACTGAAAACTGGCTAGCCGAAACCATTGAGTTTGAAGTGAAGTAGAGCCGCTCTAGAAGATATTTTCAGTTTTAAAATGAATGCGTTCAAAAGTGAATGCCTTTAAGGTATCCGAACACGTTCGGGGCATTTTTTTAGAAAAAGATGGTGCAGACATACTTTAACCATATTTCTAGGTGTAAAACTATTCAAAATTAGTAATAGGATGTCAATATTTTAAATAAACATTAAAACTGCTTGAAAATTGACATTTAATAGCATAAATTTAAGCAAAATATTTAAAAATTTCAAATTGACTACACCAAAAACTATTACTCTCGTCCGAACAAAATTTATACCAAAATAAGCTACATAGTTTTCTCTACGTAATGAACTACAATCGTATGGTTATAATAATAAATAAAAGTTTTAGAACCAGCCGAAGAATCGATCATGAATTTTTTAGTAAATTTATGACGTCATTGTTCAAACAGTAGGCTGTAAATTAAAATAATATTCATTCAATCTAAATTCCTTCAGGTCATCCCCTAGAAAATAGCATAAAGACAAAGTCAACCTAATTTCAGAGTAATATGATAATTATGAGTTATATGATTTGAAGTGAGCAAAAAATGAGTAAAAATCCATTTTGAGAAAAACGCATTTAAAGTATACACTAACATGTTTTAATAATAAATTATGTGTGTGCATACTTAAAATTCGCCACATTTATAGGTCATACCTTTTTCTTCCTTAACTTTAAATAACTTTCCTTTTTTAATTTTTTTTTCTGGCAATTTTTGTGTTTGGCAGTGAATGCCGCCTAGATTCATTTATTCTGTCTTTTTCAGGTTCAGCAAATACTCTAACTTCCAGTTCAAATACTTCAAGTTCAGCAAACACTCCAATAACTAAGGTTATTGGAGTGCTAACTTCATTTGCACTCCAATAACCTTAAGAACATTCAGTAATCCTATGAAACCTTCATTAAAAATTATTACAGACATAAACGCCCCTAATATGAGGATTCGGAGCTCAACAAAGACATTTTCCATAAAACACCGTGAAACTCGCATTGGCAAAAAATGTTCCATATTTAAAACTAAATTTGTGTTTATACAAATTTTTAACGTGTTTTTGGCCCTTTAAATTGGTATTTCCGGTTATATAAATGCCCACTTCCGGTTTACCGATCATTACGAAAATATTAATATCTTGACTTCTAATTAACGTAGAGATAAAAGTAAACCTGTTTTGGATAGCTCAAAGACCGGTCTATCCAATAAAAGAATTTTTTAAATTTCATTTTTGGCGAAAATCGACCTTTTCAACGTGTTTAGATACCTTCAAGACAGTAATATTTTAAAGTTTAATGTGATTGGTCTTAAGTTTTTACCCAGAAAAATCTCAAAACGTGATAAACGGAAGCCAAAGAAATCAATATCTAAATATAATCTAATTATTCGTAAAATACAAGTCCGTGGTTGCCCGGTGGTAAAGTCTTGGCTTTGTAGCTGGAGGGCTTCATGTTCGAGACCCAATTCCATCGAAGAACAGTCGTGTAAGTGCGTCTGATGCACGTTAAATCCATCGGGTCAAATGTCCTCTGGCTGGTGTGGTGTGCGAATTTGGAGAGGGGATGCCAGTTCAGATGTCGCCCTCGTCATCTGAAGGTGGTTCAAAATTATGAGGTCCGTCCCAAAATATCCCTAGTGCTGCTTTAAAATGGAACGTTAATATAACTAAAATTAAAATGTAATTACGTTATTAAGACCAGTTTGGCTTAATTCAATAATACCTTTAATTCCATAATATTTTTACAAATCTGTAATGTTACTTCCTAGAACGGTTAGTTCAATCACTGGAAATACCGTTTTATGATCAGCTCTGCTGGATGCTGATCGGATGCCGAAGCAGTGATTTCAGGGCTCGGTGACAAAATAGCTAATACTGGAAATTTCCAGAATTTTGGCAACAGAGCCAATAGGAACCGAGATATGCATAATTGTTTCAGAACCTTTTCTGCCCGCCTCCAGGAACTATAAAAGGCCGGCAGTCTCAAGCTGAAATCAGTCGTGCATTGAGTCATAATCGATGAAAGATTCGACGACGAATAGTTGGGTCAATTTAGTGAAAACCAAGCGTTGTGCGGAGCTCAAGCGATTGCTGAATTTAACTGTGTGTAGAGTCCTGGTGCTTATTGTGGAAGCAGCATCGAGTCGTGTGTGGAGTAGCCAGTTGTGTAGTAGTGAGTTGGCAGTTGTATACAGCTAAAGGGAGGAGAATTGCAGGCGTTTGGAGAAACTGTAGAGGTTAGCTACGTAGATTACCTTCTTCTGCTGAATTCTGTCTGGCCGCTTTATGTGCTGAGGTTGTTATTACCACCGATTTCTACCTGTGGGCTACTGTTTGTTGTAGTGTACTGCTGTGTTCGTCTCAGCTATGTCTTTGTATTAGTGTCTTCGCGTTCAATAAGTCGTCGTCGTTGTCCGTGACTAGAGAACTTTTTTCTTCATTGACCAACAAATCGGCGAAGAACCCCGGAATTTCCGTGGCAATATTAAATAAAATCTCCGCACTTTTCCGCATGTATCAGGATGCGTTTAGTTTTTTAAAAAAAAGAGTGCGAAAAAAGATGAAAATGATTACATTTAGCAATAAGATGACCTTGGATTATTCAAGGAAATAGGAGTTACCGTTGAACCTTCTCCTCACCACCATTTAGGGAAATACAATCATCGAAAAGTGTCAATTTTCGACAGAGGCACAATTTTCTTTGCATCATCATCTAATAACAGAGAATTTTGGGATCCTGAAACGAACAGTAGGTTTAGCCACGGAAGTAAAAACATAACCTTTTAATGGATTAAAATGTTTATTAGTATACAGGATGGTTATAAAAAGGAAAACTACTGAACCAAATGTTCTCAAATTTGGTAATAATTTAAAGGAGATCATGAGAATTTCGTTTTTGCAAAAAAAAAAAAAAAAAAAAAAAACTCACCATCAGTGGTGAAATTGCGCTGTAGGCAACATTGTTGAACAAAATAGGACATGAAGACATCGGTTAGCTTAGATTAGCATTGAGCTTAATCATTTTTCAAACATGTTAAAAAGCTTGTCCAATGTGGCGTCTACCATTTTCTGAAAGCAAGTTAAATCGCATTTCTGAATTCTCAACAATAGCTCTGAGCATATCAGGAAGAATGTTACACACATGTCAGTGTATTGCATCTTTCAGTTCCGCCAAATTGTTTAGATTATCATCGTAAACAGTGCTTTTGAGATAACACACTCTGAACATTCTTATATAGAACTTTAATTATAATCACCCTGCATATTTTATATGGATTATCCTTTATATTCTAAACAAGTTTGAAAAAAATGCACCTCTAACTTTAATTATTTGTTTCAGAAATGACGGAGTTCTATACAATGTCGTATAGCTTCCACAAAAGAGAGGAAAATTACTGCAATGAAGTATTTTATTGGTTTGTATATTACAAGAATATTGCATTTGGCGTTATTATGACTCTAACAGCTTTGCTTTATATACCTGGTCTTAGTGTTTACTATTACTATGGCAATCCTCCCAGGATTAGTGCAATCATTTAATTTCTTCATAAAATTTCATTTCTATATAAGCATTTTTACTCTTTTTAATCAAACTATTATTTTTCAAATAAAGGGGAAAATATTTATTGAATTAGGTATCCGAAGTTTCATTTATTTTCTTAGATATAAGAGTAACAAATTACTATATAAGCAAAGCATAAGGCAGTTTATCAGAGGCACAATTTTCTTTCCATCATCATCTAATAACAGAGGATTTTATTAAATAATAAATTTAGTAACAAATCTTAAACTGTAATTTATAAATTTTTTTAAAATAATAAAAATATGCCTTTATTTTCTCATATACGTAGTATAGAGAAAGTATAGTAATCATCAAAAAATTTAAATTCAAGATTTTCAATCTACGTTTTAGACCTTCCTGAGTTTGAAAAATAACTCAAAAACGCGTTGAGTTAGCCGGATGGAGTGTGATATTCGGCTTTAATACCAAATTTATAGATTTCTATCAAAAAAGGTCCGTCTGTACAACTGTTCGAATGTATGTTAACTACAAAACAAAGAGAGCTAGATAGATAAAATGCGGTGCATATACATTTAACATCTATTCTATAGACACCTATCAAATTTTGAGACAAATTCAACAAGGGGTTGACCATCCATCGGTATGTATTTTTAGAAAAATGCACTAGATATTCCGGAGATAATTCAGAAACGCAATATATGAAATTTGGTATATGACTTTGTGGCCACAAGTGTAACTCTGAGCAAAATTTTAGTTTATACCGATAAAGAAAAATTTGTATAAAACACAGATTCCATTTTTGAATCCTATTAACCGCATGTCAGGGATTAATCATCCAAAATCTAGCCAAAGATCACATGACAGTTTCAGTAAAATTGCTAAATTCATGCCAAAAGTTAATATTTTGTAATTGTTGTACGCCAATGCCGTGCAAGAAATCTCTGGGATAACACCTTAATTAGAGTGTATGCCAGAAAGTTTTGAGACCATTCCAGCTGGTTTTATTTTTAATTTATAGTTCATTGTCGTATATAAATATCATGGAAATTTGTAAAAATTAAAATAAATTAGATTTACAAATACTTTCTGCAAGCATAATTGTTCGATTTGTTCCACAAGTTACCTTTTACCTGATCAAGATAATATTTATTTCTACAAACCAACTTGCATCGTAGTTTTTCTCGACTAGGTGGGTCGCGGAGACCTGGTCGTAAAACCTCGGCTTCGCAACAAGAGGGTTTCAGGTTCGATTCCACCTAACAACTATTGCTTAAACTAGTCGGATGGGTTTAAATCCGTTTGGGGACAAACGTCCTCCCGCTGGTGTGGTGCGGAAGTTTGGAGAAGGAAAGTGCCAGCTCAGGTGTCGTCCTCGTTATCGGAATGCAGTTCAAAATTACGAAGTCCTGTCCAAAAATAACGCCAATATTACTTTAAAAACGGGATTAATATAATTGAACATAACTCTCGACCTGGCTCCAACTCCATTAGAGCGCCATTAACTATTTGTTCTTAATATATCATTAGAAAAAGAATTTCCTAATCTTCCTCTTATGTTACGCTACAGAAATGACAATAGAATGTTTCAGGACCTCTTGCAACATGATGGGGTGGGGGTATTTCCAAACCGCTATTTATTAAGTCAAATCATTCAAAGATGCTTGATATTGCTTTCAATTAGTTTCATGAATGTTCAAAAATCTAAAAATATTTTCAGTGGGAATTCCATATGAAGCAAAATAGCTCAAACTTATTCACTCTTACAAAAGCAGAAAGCGAAATGTCCTTTGACGTCAGTTTTCAACCTTCTTGTGAAAAAATTTCTCCAAAAAAGAAAAATAACTTTCGCGAAGTTTTGCATAGAAAAAGGCAGAGCTGAAAAAGATTTCTCATCAACACATAAAACCCATTCAACCACATAAGATGAAAAAAATAATAATAATAATCTTCAAACAGCTTGAAACTTAGTAACAATTACAATTTAACACTCAGAGACATTACCTGAAACTGAAAAAAATTTGCATGCGGATATATAAACATTTGTCTAACTTCAAACGAAATAAATGAATTCCTCAAATAAGAAACAATAATCTTCTATACATACTATAAAATGAAGTCTCCTGAAAGCGTCGGTATGTTTGAACCACAAAAACTCGAGAAATAGTTAACGGATATTGGAGATATTTATACCATTTTGTACAGCATTTATTAGGGAAGGTTTTAGCCCATTAAAGTCTATCGTAATAAAAAAAGGAGTTTTATAATTTCGATTTTAATTATTCTGAGCATGTGCAAATAGCAAGAGCTGTGGTATGCATAGGCGATACATTTCTTTGTTTTCCTCTGTTTGTCAGTCGATCGATCACGTCAGAACGAAATTGGATGAAATTTTGCACAGATTCCCGCCAAAAATCTTTTCATTTCCCCACCGTCAAATGAGTAAGGCTTCAGTCTTTTTTTCCCCACGCTAACGAGGTTAGGCTTAACATTTTTCAACCAATTATTCCAAGCGATTCTGTTTATTTCTTAGTGTTTCATGCATTAAAAATTAAACATTGTTAATTAATCGATCTTTCGGATTCATTCTGAAGTACTTTTAAATTAAAACAGAATAAAGGAAATTAAAAATTTCTAATCTGTATTGCGTTACTCCAATATGCGTTGAAAACTGTATTTTCATTTTAATTTAAAGTTTCGAAATTATTTGTATTTTACTGTTGTAGCTATCTCAATCTCGATGGATAAATAAAATAGACTTGATTTTAAAATATACGGACTTGATTTGAATTTTCTGCTAGCCCAACTCCGCAAGGACCGCAATATAGCTCTGGCTGTAGCTTCTTCGGGCATTGCTGCAACTTTGCTTAACGGTGGCCGGACGGCACATTCCGTTTTCAAACTGCCACTTAATCTTGCAAGCAAAGATACCCAACATGCAATATCACCAAAAATAGCGGCCGGGGTGTCCTTCTGCAGCAGTGCAAGTTAATATTATGGGACCAGTACACAATGTCGCACAAGCATGCATTAGAAGCGTTAAACAGCAGCCTGCAGGACATCCGCGGCAACCAGGCGGTGTTGTCATTTTGTTCACAATGACCTGTTTGCAATTTCAGTGAGCACTTGCGGACTATCAAACCCCCTCCAGCTGTGGGATAAATACAAGGACGCTTTATCAGAAGATATCGAGCATAGGCTGGATGGCACTCACAATGACCTAATTATTAGTGGAGCTTAGGTATTGATTGAGGCGCAAGGTGCCTAGGTCAGTTCTCATACATATACATCAAAATTTCCACGCGCACGAAGTCGCGGGCAATATCTAGTATACGATAAACGAAACATCGGAAGTCAGACCAATAAAGGACTCTTTCGATACCAATATTGAAAATATTAAAGAACTAGAAAACAAAAAAAATCATCATCATAAATTAAAAGAAAAATTATAAGCAAAAGACACTTATCTCCTTTAAATGATAATGATTTGATTCAGGAGATTACAAAAACCTATCTAAAGTCATCAATCTATGTTTCCAAAAAGTGAGACTCGGACCATACTGAAGGGGGTCGTGATGGCCTGATTCCACCGAAGAACTGTCGTGGAAAAGTTGGAGAGGAGGGTGCCAACTGAAATAGCGTCTTCGTCATCTGACCAGGGTTCAAAATTACGAGGTTAGTCCTAAAATCTCCCTTGTGTTGCTTTAAAAACGGGACTTTAATACAACTGAACTGAACGGACCGTACAGAAAACTCAGCAATGACAATTTGTTTCAATCACTCAAACTTTCACCCTTCAGCAAAAAATTGCGACATCAAGCACCGATGCATCAAATACGAAAAAGATCATGAAACCAGACTGTCAAATCGGTCATTAACCTAATCAGCACCAACTCCAATCAATCAATGTTCTTGATTGGAGTTGTGAACTTCCCAAGGATCAAAGAGGGTAACCAAAACGAATTCTCCCAAACAACAAAACCACTTATATCCAATTGTCCGCTCCTGTAAAAACGAAAGAAGCCCGAGCAACCTTGAACATAGAGCGAAAAGATAGTTAGATGAAAGACATTCCCAACCGAATCATAATTGAAGTTAACTTTTCCCATACTCTCTAATAACGGTGTTATCCCAGAGAACGCCTTAAATGGCACTGGCGTACAAAAACTATTAAATATTCACCTTCGGCGTGGCACTTTTACTGAATCTATCGCGTCATCCTTGGCGAGTTATTTGGCGAGTAACCCCTCGCTTGCGTTAATAGTATCAGAAAATTGAATTTGATTTTAGGCATGCTTTCCACAATCGATTGAAACAAAAATTTGATACAAAACTACACCTAATAGTCACAAAATCAAATAACAAATTTGATATTTTCAAGTCACTGAACCTGAGTTATCGATTTTACATATTTTTAAAAGTACAAACCGACAGATGGTCAATTCCTCTTCGAGTTTAGCTCAAAATTTGGTAGGTGTCTACACTATAGATTCTCAATCTGGTTACCGAATTTTATCTCTCTAGCTTTTTTTTCTTTTGTAGTTATCGGGTTAACTTACATTCGAATAGCCGGATAGATTTCCTTTGTTCGAATGTTGCTCAAAATTTCATAGAAATCTACAAATTTGGTATAAACACCAAATATGAAATCTCATCGTCTATAGCTCAACGCTTGTATCTTTCAAATTGAAGTATTCATACATTCATCCCACAAATAAAACAAAAAAGGAGTTTGCTTACTTGAAGTTTCACACTAATGTAGTCCACTTCAGCTGGTCAGGATTCTAAGGGCTTTGTAGTTGTTACCTTCTCGCTCTCCTCTTAGGGATTTTCTCTCCTGATTTCATCCTTGAGAAGGAGCAATTCCGATAGGACTCTGCTAAGTTACATTCAAGACAATTCATCTACACACTGCCACTCTCTGATTGGTCAGTCCAAAATTCTGACATGACTCTGCTAAGTTACATGCAAGGCA
>JAPMOR010029889.1:11699-30419 GCA_026543865.1 Argiope aurantia
CACGGTATTACCCTTCCCTTGGGAAGTATGTCACGTCATTGATGGGAGGTAGCCAACCCCCACCTTTCTCTGTACTCACCATGGTAGTAAGACCCGACCACTATAACGGAACCTTCTAATCTTCATTTTCAGATGCCTGCAAAGGAAAGTCTTTAAGGTAAGTCAACCATTCGACTCTCCGACCCGCCACGAAGGCACACGGATTTAAACCATAAAACTGAATGACGGGACCGCCGCAACACCAACATTGGCGGGAACTGTGGTTGAGTCCTAAGGGCCATCACCGACCACGGTACAACCCTCCCCGAAGGAAGTACGTCCCGTCATCGATGGGAGGAGTCAGATTCCCCACCTATTTGTGTACCCACCAGGGTGGCGAGATCCAACCACCATGCCTGAAGCAAACTTCTGAAGGTAGAGACAGACATTCAACTATTGGTTGCATTTAGCTCAAAATTCGATAGGTGTCTACATCATAGATGTGAAATGTTAGTGTCGAATTTTATCCATATTTTTGTTCAGTCAGTTTGTAGTTATTGTCTTAACATATATTCGATCAATAGGACAGACAGATTTCTTCAGAATACATTTTCCTCAAAATTTCATAGAAATTAAAAAACTAATGTCAGCGCAAAGCGTTTTTGAGTTAACATCATCCCACACAGAACAGCAGGACAGACAGATATTTCCCAAAAATATGTTTTTCGAACTCAAGGAGGTCTGAAATGTGAGGATTCTTTAAAATCTCATGCTCAAATTTTTCAACGATTACAATACCTTCTCTATACTTTTTACACAAGAAAATAAAAATATAGTAACGCATAAAATTTTTATATTATCTGTGACTTTATGTTTAGTTAAATTGGAACTTCGCTTCATTAAACTTCATGAAAACTTAGCGACTACACCAATATGTTTTTGAAAACCTTTGAAAAAAACCCATTTTATTTAAGAATTTAATTTAATTGAACAATGCAAGTGTTGATAATACCACTCTTTGTAAATAATTCTTTTTCTGATTTTTCTATTAATTGCCACTTTTTACACACAATGAATATAATTGCGAATCTATATTTCTCCCTGTGAAGTGGGCCTCATATTAAAAGAGAGGATTTTAATATATATATATATATATATATTGAAAATACAATAATAAAAGCGCTATTTTTATCATGTCTCGATATCTTGCAATCCTTCGAGAAGATTCTTTGCCCAATCATGGAAATTATTTAAGCCGAACTCTTAGCGATTCAGTGAATGTTCTCTTTAAAGTGTTGATCCTGGAGCGAGCTCTCTAACTGCACCTTAAGGGATTGCAGTAATGATTGGCTGTTTGCTTATATGTTGTTTATTGTTGCAATTGCTGTTTCATTTATACATATACTCTGTTTTGCTGTCTGTGTTTTGCACATGAATCACAGGTAGCATGAAAAATCTTAGTCTGCTATCTAGCTTGATGGACTTGTCATTGTATATTTCCTTAACAGTATGTGGCTAAACTCAATCATTCTGGTGATGTTTAAGAAGTAATTATAATGAAATCTCGTGTTACCGTTGTCGTGTTACATTTGTACAAAATTTTTTAACTTTTAATTCAGCAGGTAGTGAATGGAAAATCAAGTACAAAATTCCATTCATCGAACATGATGATCGTAAACATGAAATAAGTGAAGTTAAATGAAAATATTCCATATGAAAAAGCAGGAAGTAAAACCAAGAACAAACTTTACCTGGCATTTTGATCGTATGTCGGTAGTAGTCCTCCACGGTTGGCTTGTAAGTGGAAGTGAAGAACCCTTCTAAGTACTGGACGACAAGAGACGTTTTGCCGACGCCTCCTGGTCCTAGGACCACTAGCTTGTTTTCTCTTGAGCTGCCCATCCGTGTGCTCCTGGGAGCTTCAGAATTGCTTTGCTCACTTGAAGAGCACCAACAGAAGCAGCAAAATGCCCTCAGCACCTCTTCACAGGTGCAGAAATTCTCTTGTTCAAGCTCTTGATTGGTTGGCGGGGGGTCTAGATCAGGCGAAGGAGGAGACGTTTGAGCAGCGGGCTCAATTTCTATCACTGCTGTGTTTGGAGACAATTCCTCAGATCTGTAAAAGAATATTTGTTAATTTTTTATAAAAGAAATATATTTTTTGAGGAACAGACAGTGGATAATGATTCTATGGAATTTTAACCCAAGTGAAGTAAGTCACCTTCATTGGAAGGAATACCATCAACCGAATGAATTATTCTACAATTTTGAAGTTATTGCTGATCTTTTTCATATTCCAGAATCGCTGATTCAACCTATTATAAATCTTGAACCTTAAAGTCCCAAACTATACACTTGACATTCTTTTAAGGGATGGATGTCCCAGAGTCTAGATACAAATTCTTATATGTATAGAAGCAGTCGCTTTTTGTGAAAACATACCGTATAAACAAAGAAATGAAATGATTTAGAAGAAAGATGATTGAATAAATAATTTATAAAATTTTGCAAAATAGACAAAGTTTTCAAATAAAGTAACGACAGAAGATTTCAGAAAAGATATCATTATTTCTGCTTTTCAGACTATTTAGAAAATTGTCAACGAAATCACTGATGGAGAAAATCTTTGATAAGCCATTTTTAGTGGTTTTAACGAAGGTATTTATTGAGAAGGCTTTTGATATATTCCAGAAAATATCAAAGACATAATTCTAATTTTGAGAAGGAGACGAGCTTAGGGTGATAAGAAGGTAAAAATATTATTTTATGATTGGTTGAAGGATATATTTCTATTATTAAAAGATGTAATTCATATACTCTTTTCAGAGAATTAGATGGAATAATATTGATAGTAAAAAAGAGAACTTAAATCTGTAATTAAATTAGGGTTCATATATAGTTCTATATATAGTTATAAACATGTTTAGGATGTTATTGGGAGTACAAATACAGGGTGTTTTAAAATTCTTACTTAGTTACAAAAATTCATTACGAAAGAATCATTGGTTATAAAACTATAGCATCATGTTCTTAATTTTTTTTGACCCGCAATTTTATTTTCTATTGTTATCAAAATATCGTCAACGAAGGAAATAGCTTAATGTGCTTTTTAATTTCTTGAATTCAAATCGGCTATTGTAGCTCAACATGAATTTAAACATACTTAAGGGACATAAAACTAACTAAAAAACAGAATGTTTGCTACGCGAGTTGAAAATATTGAGACACTTTAAATTAGGATTAGAAAAAATGGTGTATTTATAGTGCTAGATGAATACTTTACAAAAACTGATATTGCCTTGACATTCATCGAGATACCAAGTATATTTACACAGAAATTTATTCAAATGTTCAGCCCTATTGTTACACTCTAAATTAGGATGATGGATGTAGTGTTTAGAGTAACAATTAAAATGGTGGCTTGAATTGAAATACTGCTTAGACATTCTTAGAGATGCCAGGAATATTCAAATAAAACTTTATGGAAGTAAGTGGCTTTATTAAAAAAATTTACTAATGTCTTTAAAATATAACCAAATTATAATAATTATTTTACAATAATTTTTTGTAATCAGAGACAGGCTTTGTATTATTATTAATATTATTTTGTATTACATTACATTGATAACTATCGCAATTGCACAAAAGTGAGTTATCACAATTTCTGGTATATAAAGTTATCTGTTATATAAAATAATACAGGCGATTTCATTTTTAATTAACCAATTTGAATATGCATCAGCATTATTCATTGAAAGTTCATGAGAAAAAATTACTTGCCAGAAGAAAATTCTATCTTTCTTTAACATAGAAGAACATTAAAATTCATTCATAAAATTGTACTAAGTCATTATTTCTAGCTGCTGATTAGACATTGATTTTGTTAGGATGCACAAGTAACAGAATTTCAGCTGTAAACAGAAATAATTATCATTTTTTTTCCTTTCGTTCCATTTCGCGTATACAACAAACACATTTAGTTTCCAGCAATTTAAATAACAACACAACCACATGAACATCATCAACATAGATTTTAAACTTTATTATTTATAAAATTACACGCTCACATTCAGAAGAGAAAACAATACAGCATTTGCAATTTTTTTGTTCAAATAATAATGAAGATAAATCACAGAAATCGTGCAAAGAGGGGAATCATTCACAAAAGGGGGAAAGAGAAATGCAAATTATAAAGACATCACAATAAAATATAACAAAACTTGACCGATTCGAACGTCGTTATTCGTAGTAGTTGTCTGTTGGAAACTTCTAGATGGTCCTATCATAACATAATGTTGAAATATCAAACAATTAAAATAATGTTAAAATATTTTTCATTACTCAATTTTTTTGATTCATTTGGGAATAGAACAATAGTCTGTAAATGATAGATTTAAAATATAAATTGCTTCTGTTAGTTAAATAAATTTGGGATTTTGGAATTTGAAGAAAATATTTTTTAGAGCCCTTAATTCCTGTCACTGACTAACGAATGAAATGCTGTAAAATATATTCATTAAAAATAACCTTTTTAAAAATCTTAGAGCTCTCAAATTTGAGTTATTTTGTTCATTTTAGGTTTCATTAAACAATTATTGCATTCAAATACTGTATATTCTATGTTTATTTGTTAAATTACCTATATAAAAAATTTTAGGTTTCAAAATTTTAAAAAATTATTGTTTTTTAGTCAATATTTAATTTTTATTTATTATTTACACCTTTTTTCAAAGCTGTGAAATTATTTAATTTATTAATAAATCATTATTTGATTTGTATTTATTAATTTCGTATTTTTTGAAAGATGTGAAATTATTTCATTCCTTTTGGAATCATTATTTTATTCTTATTTTGCCATTTAATTTATTATTAAATCCTTATTTACGTATTTTTTGCAAGGCTGTAAAATATTCAAAATAAATTTTTAATGTCAAATTTATTGCTTTCTCTTTCTTTATAAATCTTTTAATCTAGTTTTTTTAATTCCAACTTTTAAATAAATAGATTTTTTTAATGGAAGCCTCCTTACGTTTTCGAATCAGTCAAGACGTAATGCACAAAAAAACATCCACAACATCGAAGACAGTACACCATTCTGTACATAAAATTCATTACAAATTAGCATGCGCTTTTAAAGGAACCAAACTTGGGTGAGTACCAGGGTGACTTTAATCAGGCAAAATCGAAAGAAGGTGAATCCGATACGTGCTTACGGATAATGGAAACTGCTTACCTCATGCTTTACTAGCTACTCTTAATTCGGTTTAAGTAGTATTTTTGAAGAAGGAGCAAAATCTAAAAGGAAAAGACGGTAAGCACAGATAAAATTTAGGCTCGGTCTTGGAACTTTAAGCATTCATTATATGAGAAATCGGAATAATATATAGATATCATAGTCAATGAGTAATTGAATAATTACCAATAATGTCATTTCATTTATTTTTTGAACCAGCAGGAGTATTCTCCCCCAAACTTTCTTGCATACTCTCTAATAAATTTGTCATGCCAGAGAATGTCTTTAATGCTACTGGAGCGCATTAGTGAAAGTGTGAATTTAATGAAGTTTTTGGCGATTAATCACTGCATGCGGTTAATAGTATATGAAAATCGAATTTGTGTTTCAGACAAGCTTACACGTTTTCCCCAACTTATTGAAACAACAACAAAGCAAAAATGTGACCAATGACTTTATTTGTGATGACCCAAAAATGAATGAACATAAATATGTGTGAAATTTGGAATGTCATTGGTGACACAAGTGCAGCTTTGTGTCACATTTTTGTTTCAGTCAAATTCACGCCAAAATCTAATATTTCATAATTATTGCAAGCCAATCCGTGCGAGACGTTCTCTGGGATATTAGAGAGTATGAAAGAAAGTTTCGGGTGGTTTTGTTTTGCAAAATACACAGGTATTAAACAGAATTCTTTTCCTTTAGCTTTTAACCACGATGAAAAATCACAGGATTAAATATTTAATGCAGAGCTAAAGACTGTTTGAATTGCAGGGCAACAATGTAATCCATTTTTGAAAGTTAGGCAAAGGAATCAAAATTCAGAGCAAAAACATGCGCGACTCTTAATAGGGTATCATTAAAAATATCATTTATTCATCATTTATTTTTAAATTTTCAAACAGTATAAAATTTATTTTCACAGAATCATATCGTCGAATGCTATCGCGAAAAAACATTAAAATCTAGCTTATTTTTTAAATTAATTAAAATTCTAATTGCAATTTGTAAAAAAATTGCTCAGAAGTGTACCACCCTATTAGGTATATATGTACCACATTTGAAGCTGAGGAGCAAACGGTTTGGCCTTCAGAACGGCAACACACACTTTCATCTTTGTTATTTATAGAGATGGAAATTGAGATAAGACCTATTTGCTTCTCAAAAATAAGTCATATTTGCTTTGTGCATTGTTTTATCGTTTGTTCAACAAAGGATATCGCATTTCCAATTTATTATAAATCAATGAGTTATAAATGTCACATGATATGCTAGATCAAGTAGTGCAAAACAAGTTTAATCTTGCATTTTCAGAACAAATTCACTGTCTTATAACTTCAAACGAGCAATTCTAGTATATTTATAAATTTATTTATTTCGTGTATCTCGGAAACGGCTCTAATGATTTGGATGAAATTGTATATTTAGATAAGGTTTTGCTTTTAAATTTTATCTATATAGATGTCTTTTCTGAAAATGTGCGATTTTATGCACATACACAAAGCATTTTTTTAATAATTAACAATTAGAACCTTTTTATTATCTGCTCCCGTGCTGACAATGTCATATTGTGCCATATCGTAAATTTTTATGGTACTTGCATTGTTGCCGTAGGGTGATAACCTACAGGTACCTCAAAAATTTTGTGAGATGGCGCTATATGACATTATCCGAATACGAATCTTTCAGCTCACATCCAATAGCAAAAATGCAAATATTGTACTAGCCAATTCGAATAACGTGTTAAATTTAATGCATTCATGAATTTTTATTTAAAGAATGAATTCATATGTAAGTAAGATTGAAAAATATTCATATGTAGTCAATTTGATTCGTACCTAAAATATTTTCTAAAAAATAAAAAAACGCGATTTTACCACAAAAAAAACCCTGCCTAACCAAAATTTTTCCTGGTTATCTTTTCTTCTTTTTTCACGTCTGAAAACCAAAAAAAGGCCAGTCATTTTTAATGAAACAATTTGCTGTTTCCACCTAGAAAACACAGCAGTTTCAAGTACTGAAGTTTTTGGAAATCTAAATTCATAAGAGCATTCTGGAGATGAATTTTATCAAGAAAAACCCTTAGAAGAGAAGACAATTTCTTCACTTCCCTCATTGAAACTGTCCTGCGGTAAATGGAAAAGAGACAGACAGACGGAGAGGTAGCGAGTTGCCAAGATGAAAGACCTCCAGTTCAACAAATATTAAGGTTGTAACATTGGATAAGATGAGCATTTGCCTTGTGTCACTTTCCGAAATTCTCATTTTGTCCCCATCAATCCTAATAAAAGAATCCCGAAGAAGTTTCCTTCACTAATCTGAGAACCCATTTGATGGACAGGCAACGAATGTACGTGCAGTTTATCAGCATAAAATCGACAATATATTAACAAAGAATAAAAATATATTGAAAACTGAATACAGGAGATAAAATGAAGTGAATAAGTTGACACGTGGGAAACGTTGTGTGGTTACTGCGGTTATATATTAAAAATGTCAAAATATCCTCGAAAAATCTTTTTTATTAAAACTCAAGAAGAGCAGTCTCCAAAACTTTCTCATAAATTTTATAATATACTTGCCATGCTAGAAAACGCCACGAAGGGCACTGGTGTACTATACTTACGAAATATTTGCATGTAGTGTGAATTTAGCATTTCTATGGAATCTATCGTATCATTCATCGCGAGTTTTTTGGCGATTAATCCCTGGCATGCAATTAATAATACCCGAAAATCTATTTTGTGCTTTAGATACGTTTTTTGAAATCAATTGAAACAAAAATTTGACAAAAATCTACACTTGTACACTCAAAATCACATATCAAATTTATTATATTTAAGTCACTGCGTTTTTGAATTGTCGCGTTTCTATGTTTTTGAAAGTACAGACAGTCAACCTTTTGTTGGGTTTCAGCTCAAAATTCTACAAGTGTTAGCAAATCCACTACAGATGTTAAATCCCAGTACCGAATCTTATCTATATAGCTCTTTATTTTGTAGTTATCGTGTCAACAAATCCGAGCAGTCGGACAGACACACTTCCACTGAACAGATTTTACTCGAAATGTAATGGAAATCCAGTGCAAAGACCGTATTCATACGTTTGGCTCAAAGTATTTTTGAGTTATCTTTGTCACGGACGGATATTTTCTAAAAATTTGTTTTTCGAACTCAGAGATGTCTAAAACGTGGAAATTCGTCAGAATCTTGGGTTCAATTTTTTTGTCAATTACGATACTTTCTCTATATTACTATGTATGCGAGAAAATAAAAAGAATTGAAAAAATCGAAATCAAACTAAAAAATAATGAGATTACATTCGTTACTCCTAAAATACACTGTCAGCATTCAATTGAATTTGAGATGTTTCAAAGAAGTCCCCTTCGAGTTACATATAACGCTTCTGCTATACATACAATATGACGCGTTCTTGAACACATATCAGAGGTCATCTTTTGGCATTTTATTTAAAACTACGTTGCCTTCCTTGGACGTTTGATGAAATAAAAAAGAAGTTGCATGGTGCTTGATCTGAAGTTACCGTTTTGAGTTCCAAATGTTATGCAGTAATAAAGAAAACACGAAAGCATATACTGCCATGAAGAAGGCATCAAACAAGAAATATTTGTCTATTAAATGTACTTAAAATAATCAGTGGTTTCAAGCAGTGCCGTCCGGCAATGTTCGTCTCAGATTCTAAAGATGAATGCTAAACTTTTAAGCTGCATATTGTTTAACTAGAATGATTCCATTTTGGAAAAGAAAATGATAATTAATCACTGTTTGTCTAAATAAATACATATGGGCATCATTCTTTTTTTTATATAAATTCCATTAGATTCTGTTATTGCACCAAATTTTGAACTGCTTTGTATCAGTATTTGTATTACTTTGTCACGTACAACGACAATATTCCTAACAGCCATATTATCGATCGATTGTTTTAAGTTTCAATTTTGCTTTCAGAAAATGTATACTTTCATATATGTTACGCGATAGAAAGCACGGGATTTTAAGTATTAGCATCATTAAGAATTAGAACAGTAGTTAAGTTTCTAGTGTAGTTCAGTTAAGTTGTTTTAAATTGCAGATTTGTTTTCACATATTTAAATATATGATACGCGATTAAAAACGCGGGATTTTAAATAGTCTTTTTAAACAATATCATTAAGTATTAGAATAGTTAATTATTAGTATCATTAGTATTTTTAAGCATTATTATCATTCACATTCTTCTTAGAATAGTTACTTGGTTGCCAAAGCGTCATTCAAATAATGAAACTTTTAAAATATATATTTTAAGTATTCATTTATTTTCACAAATCTGGAAATATTGGCAATCTAATTCCCCTTTCTTTAATTACTCAATTCACAAATTGAAAATTCAATTTAGATATTCTATGACGAGCTTTTCAGATAAGCGTTTTCTATTACTTTCGGCTCTACTCTGGTTCTGCCATTTCCCACGGAGGCAGTGAGCTTTAAAAATTATTTTTTATTAAATATATTTTTTGTTTTTTTTAGTTATTATTATATATTGAATTTCAATTTTCATCATCACGAAGTTTTTGAAATCAGGAAAAATATTCAAAGACGAGCTACTAGAATTATAGAAAAAACCCTAAATGATAAAAGCATCTTTTCATATAGATGTTTTATTCTCACAAATCCTTTTCTTTACATATATATCATATGTACATTAAAAAGATAGGGTAAAGTGGCATAAGATGACCATAAAATTGGCTGTGACATTATGTTCACTACTTATTTATTTTTTGGAAAGATATTCTATTTTACTACTGAGAATTGCTACAATTTTTCATTCGCTTTTTTTAAACAATCTAACTGAGTAACCACTACTTTCTTTAGGCTAGTTTCTATAATCATTTTATCCTATGCCATAGGATAAATCTGTGGGGTGAAGCGGGCTGTAGGGGCCTGATTGTAATGTCTAGGCTTCGGAACAGGAGGGTTTCAGGCTAGAGATCCGATTCTATCGAGGAACCGTCATGTAAACGGATTTGATGCATGTTAAATCCGTCGGGGACAAACGTACTCCCTCTCATGTGATGTGAAAGTTTGGACAGGGAGGGGCTGCCAGCCCAGGTATCGTCCTCTAACCACAGCTCAAAATTGCAAGGTCCGTCTCAAAATAGTCCTAGTGTTGCTTTGAAAATGGAACGCTAATATAACTCAATTGAATGGTGGGGGAAAATGATCATTGATGAGAAAAAAATTAAAGAAGTCGTGAAAATCCTATTATTTTATTAAGATCAACTGCCATATAGATAACACGCTCTATGTTAAATATAGTCACATAGAAATTTTAATTTTGCATTTAAACAGCAAAAATTTAATGTCCTATATTATCGAACATTGGTTCATGTAGCATCTGGATATCTGTTCCCTTTCTATTTCATCTACATCTTCAATTTCTGGGAAAATATAATTCTCTTTGAGTGGAGATTTAGCACGGTATGTGTAATAAAGGCCATTTTGCGCTTCCAAAATTTAACCAACGAGTGTTTTCATTAACCTTTTGATATATTACTATAACTCTATCCGACAATTAGAAAATATCTTGTTCGAAAATGGTGTCATAGTACTTCTATTTTTCAACTTTTCTTTGCCTTCCTTTTGAGTTGCAGTGCTAGATTTTATGACTGTCATAGTTTTTGGCGAAAAGCACGTTTGGTATTTTATGCTCTAAAGACTTGTCACTACGACGGGTTGCAATTAGAGCATCACTTGTTATTGCGGGCACATGCTTCCTTTTCGCTTTCAAATTTTTCAGTGCAATTTTTATTTCATTTAATGTCGGAGGTGATAAGGTTAAGAGAATAGCCATTTTGAAAACTTTGAAAGAAACTACAAAACTTTTAAAGCAGCAGAAACATCGTCACCTTTTGAAATTGAAGGGGTTTCCCACTAGCACCTCTGAAGCTAAAAGAGGTGTATTGTGCAACACTTGCACTACTATTCGGTTCTCTCCTTTACTGAATCGGTATAGTTTATAACCTTGAAAACTTTTCTAAGATTTTTTGAGAAAAAAATCTTGGTCAACTGTTTCAAAAGGATGAAGAAAACAGCATTTTGTATTCAGTTCTCCTCAAACCACTTCTTAAAAAAATAATTCCGGTGCAAGTTTCAAGGTGCGAATTGCAACAGAATTTAAAATTATGTCTAGTTGCAGAATATAATTTACGTGGAATTAATAAACACAATGAAATATGCAGTATTCAAGAAAAATGTTCTTTTTAGCGTTTATAGATACACAGAGAAAACAATTACAGTGTGTAATATTTTTGGCTAGTTTCGTTTGGGTGTATTGGCACCACAACCCTTCATCGGCCCTATTGCGCCTAATTGCCATATTTATATCTAAATAATATATCCAAATCCTTATCAATTAAAAAATATTGAAAGTTAGGAAGGTTTGTAAATTATGTAGGAAGAATAGTAAAACCAGTGTAGAACTAAGAACATGGTATTAAAAAATCCCAGCAGGTGGAGTCTCTCAAAACTTTCTCGCATATTCTCTAATAAAAGTGTTACCCCAGAGAACGCATTGTATGGCATTGGTGTGCAATAAACATGAAATACTAACCTCTGGCCTGGATTTAGCCTTTTTACTCCTGAACATTCATGGTGAGTTCTTTGGCGATTAATACCTGGCATATGGCTAATAGTGGCCCAAAATGAATCTCTGTTTTATCTTATTGTTGTACTTTTAAATTATGATATTACTACGCTGTAGATGTTAAATCTGAGTACTGAATATTCTCTCTCTCTCTCTCGTATCGTGTTAACTTACATTTGAAAACCTGGACAGACCAAATTCTTCCGAACAGATATTACTCAAAATTTGATAGAAATCTGCAAATTTCTTGTAAAAGACCAAATTTCAACCATCTAGCTCAAACCGGTTTTGATTTCTCTTTGTCGTAGGCACACAGACAGAAGGAGAATTTCCAAAAACGTAGTTTTCGAACTCAGGGAGATCTAAAACTTAGAAATTCGTCAAATTCTCGAGTTCTTATTTTTGACGATTACCATATTTTCTTTATACTACATATAGGAGAAGGTAAAAATCAAAAGCTCAAAAGCTTGTAAATGATTGTGGAATGATGATAAAACCAATATTAAACTAACAACACGGTATAAAAAATAAAACAGACTAAATCAGATTATAAAATCCAAAAATGGGAAAAGGATAGCCATTTCAAATGGATGCAAATAATCTCAATATATAATACTTAAGCAATTTAAGATATTTATTTAATTTTTGAAATTAAATTTTATTCATTTATATATACATGTATAATACATCCCTATTTCCTTCTATAGTTTATGAGTTCTTTATAGCCACGTTGAGCAACAAAGGAAATAAAAACTATCAACAAAAAAACAATAAGTATATCCTTTACCGAAAATCCCTTCTATTATTGAAATAAATCACCTATTCTTACCAAAAAATATATTTAAAAAATGTTTTTAAATATTTTAAAAATATTTTAATATATTAGAGAAACACAATAATTTCCCGTCTATAAAACACAATAAATTCAAATGAATGCATTGAAGAAACGAAACGTTTCCAAGCATTCACTATTTTTAAACTAAAATATATTTTAAGTAGGATCATGATTTAAATTTACTTAAATCTTTTTCATCTATGTTACTATTTTTGTTTTAAACTCTAAATTTTTGGTTAGAAAATCATTTTTATTTTCTTTCTAATGCATTAATAAAAAACATTTTTAAGACGTTTTCATTTATATTTGTTACTGTCAGTTTTTCCAGAAGAGTAAAAACTGTTAAACTTTTAACGAAAGAGTAAAAACTGTTAAAAGAAAACAGATTTACTTCAAGTAAATAAAGTGTCGTCAAATGGAATCCTGAAATGTAGAGTATCTACGATTCATTTCTTCAGAAACGCTTTCTACTTCGAAGCATTAAATGAATCGGAATACTTTTGAAATGTCATCTCAAGAATATGAGAAGTATTTAACTTAATAGCTTTCATTTCACCTTTATCTGTTTTAGAGCGCAACACAAAATAAAACGCATCCTTTATTCGAGTCATTTGTGTGAAAAATCACAGCAAACTCTATCTGTTTTAACGCTGTTTCATTCTGTACACTAATTAATGTATGGGCGAAAGAATAAATAATTTATTTTAACATTTTTTTCTGATCTAAATGTTACGTTAACTTCGATTTCGTTTGTTATTTGTGGCGCTTTATTATAGTTTGTTGCTGAAAATTACTGGCTTATAAATCTCTGGATATTATCTTGTACAATAATGATGATGATGCACCATTTCTCCTATTTTTTAAGCGAATTATTTCTTACAAACAAATTATTAAACAGATTTATTGGGCTACAAGTTTCCAAGTAATATTTAGCATCTGAATTGTGTTCCTGTCAAATTCGACGGAAATCATTTAACATCGCTGACAGTCAGTTATATCATTACCGGCATTGTTTCAGCTCCTTCCGCTTTACGCCGATATGAAGTAGTAAATTGCTAGTCAAGTTAATTAATCTGACTAACGCGGTTGAAGTTCACTTAACAAACTAGCCTCCCAGTTTAAGCGCACTGATTAATTCGGCATTATAACCAAGAGTATAGATCCATCTGTAACTCTACCATTCATCTACTTTGGGTTTTGCAAATACATGGCTATTCAAAAAGAAGAAGCAGATTTTAAATAATTATGTCCAGTGAAGGCAAGAGATAGAGACACATACGATACATCACTGGTTAGATCAAAGTTTTATTATATGCATTCAGTGTGAATTCGATTTGTTGAGCAACAAATATCGATTTCTTGACGTAACTGCATAATGACTAATGAAATCACTACTGCAACAGTTTGGTTTGGCAGATCTTGAAAACAACAGGCATAGGTTTTGAGCAGAAACCATAATACGATGTGAATGTGATGCGAGAGTAGCTAAGGCGTACTCTTGGCCCTAGTTGGCGCTATTAAAACAAGAGACGCTCTCTTGTTTTAAAATCGCTGATTTCGACAGCGAGCTTGTCCATGGCAAGTGCCATTATCAACAACAACAACGCCTTGCATGGCATTGACGTACAATATTTGCGAAATTCAGCATTTTTACTAAATTTATCGTCTCATCCTTGGCGAATTTTTTGGCGATTAAGCCCTCCATGTGGTTAATAGTATCCAAAAATCGGATCTGAGTTTTACAGGCTTATTTATCAATCGATACAAGCAAAAATTTCTTAAAAGGCTACACTTGTAGACCCAAAATCTCATACGAAATTTAATATATCCAACCCATTGCGCTTTTGAGTTATCGCGTTTATATTTGTCTGAAAGTACAGACCGATAGATGGTCAACCCCATGTTATTGATGACATGATGGTAGGCAGCTATACTGCAGATTTTAATTCTGTTTATTGAAGTCTGTTTTTATCTAGCTCTCTTTGTTTCCTAATGATTGTGTTAACTTACATTTGAAATGCCGGATAGACAGATCTCCTCTGAACATATTTTGCTCAAAATTTCACAAAATTCTACAAATTTAATTTAAGCCTGCAGACCATCTGGCTCAAAGAGTTTTTGAGTTATCTTTGTCCCAAACAGACAGACGGACATTTTCCAAAAATGTGTTGATCCAACTCAAGGAGGTCTAAAAGTGGAGATTTGTCAAAATTTCGAGTTAGAATTTTTGGAAGATTACTATATTTTCACTATATTTAGTATAGTAGAAAGTAAAAATGCGGACTGCAATGCAACAATGGTTTCCCTTTTTGCAGATTGGATAATGCGAACTGACTTTTCTTCAAACAAATATCAGCGCTGCTTTTACAGACATTTCAAACCAGCAGCATCTCACAATTCTCTAATAAATGAATTTCTACCTTTGAAAACAACAATCAGAAAAAAGGAGACTATAAACATTCGATCTTTGGCTAATGTACAAGCACCAGAAAACTTTTGCGTCACCGTTTTTCCGATTAATAGAAACCAAAATGTGACACAACTCCAAATACAATCAGAATGTCCCATGAAAAAACTTTATAATCCCTGCGCTTTTGAATGATCATGTTTAGTGCTTGTGAAAGAACAGACCGACAGACAGTCATTCGCTTGGCAGATACGGTTCCAAATTTGTTGAGCATCTTTATTTTTGTTGTTAAATCTGTTTAGCTACATTTCAGATATTAAGGGGACAATGGACTTTCAAATAAGCAAAAATGACGAAAACATGACATTTTATTTTTTATCGCTTTTTATTAATAAAATATACGTCCCTTTTCAACTAAAATAGTATTATAAAATGAATTATTTTTCAATAGATATTATTAAAATGGATATTTGAAGGTCTGGAGAAAAAAAGCACAATTTATTTTCTTTTCTCAAAATGATGCCATAATTAGATTTAAATATCTTTGAAACGCTTCAAGTGTCTTAATTTTAGTGAAAATTAAATCGAATTGATAATAAGGAGTTCGGTTAAATATTGAAAGAAAATTGAGTAGCACTTTATGTTTCCGAGATTTTTTTAGGTAGTTAAAACTTAATTTTAGTTCTGAAAAACAAATTCTTAAGCGTGCATAAAAATATTTCTAAGAAATTAGCATTCTATTGGTACTACAAAACCATATCAGTTTTGCTTCAAATTAATTTATATCATGCATCAGGAAACAATTATGCAAAAAATAAATAATTAAGTCACCTGGAATATTTTGAAGTTTTTAAAAGATTATATATCTTTTAATATTTTTTAAAATAATATTTCGGTTTAAAAAATTTTTAAAGAAATTTAACGTATTTATTTTTAATTCATATGCATAAAAATTTCATAACTCTCAGTGAATAATTCGAATCAGTGCCTAATAGAGTCCACCATTTCCTTCAATCTATATAAAAACTTTATCCATCTAGCCCCCTTCCATTTGAAGTTATCTGGTTAACTTATAGTCAAAAGCCGTACTAATAAATTTCCTCTGAATGGATGGAAATCAAAAAATTTGATATAAATTTCATATACCAAATTTCATCCTTCTAGTTCAAAGTATTTAAACACTTCCATGTTCACAGAAAAATGTTTTTTAACTGGCCGAGTGTAAACCCACTTTTATTATAGAAGCTGTTTTAAATCATACTTAAATGTGAGTTGCTCAAGAGTTTGCTTAATTCTGAGTTTCACGGATTAGTCAAGTTTTAAGATTGAATTGGCCTGAAAGGAAAGAACCATTTTACAGTCGTATATGGGTATAAATTTTATATAATTATGAGAACACTTCATGATGAGAAATTTAAGCGCTTTGTGTTTGAAGTAATGTGATGCCAGAAATTTCATAGTATATAATTTTACGAGGGGTGATCCAAAAAAAAAGTTTACAAGCAGCAGCATTTGGAAAATAGAAATTGTGGATAGGAATATTGTTACCCAGAGTGAAGACAGATGGCGCTAGTTGCCTTAGACCTGTCGTTCGAGAAGATAGTGTTAGTACTGAGACCTGAAAAAGCGACAGTAATGGCAAGACGTCTAGAGAAGTGGACTTGCACGGAGGTGCGAGCCTTGACAGATTTCTATGGGCATTGAATGTGTCCCCATCGGACATTCACAGACAAATCGATGAAGTGAAGGGGGCGAAGCAATGAGTAGACAACAGGTGGCGAAATGGTGTTGGTCTTTTGAAGCGGGCAGAGAGATTGCTAGAAACGTTTAGGTGGGAGGTCTGAAGCCACTCTCATACATCCCCGATCTGGCTCCCAGAGACTATTTCCTTTTCCCGGCATTGAAGAAACACTCATCCGAAACGAGGTTCATATCAGAGGTGATGTTCAAAAAGGGCCGAGAACTGGCTCAATAGCCAAGGACCTGATTATTACCAAGAGGGGTTAAACGGGATTGGTCCTACGGAGTAATAATAGCTTTGGTGATTGTGTAGAGTAGTGACAGCCACATATGTTTCTTAATTACCCTTTATTCCCTGTGTCTATTGTTGATAAAGCATTTTTCCTTTGCCTTGTAAACCTTTTTTTTTTTTGGATCATCCCTCGTAGTAGTTATATAAATTGAAATAACAAACATTTATTGAATACTAGCCGCCTTTGGCGACCAGCCGGTTCGCCAGTATTACCGCTCGCTATAATTTTCAATTAAATATTTTAAGTAACTGGTCTCTTAATAGATTCTCAAACAAAACATTTTTAATTTTCAAATTTTGATAGTCATACAAAACTTATACTATTGTTTAGATCGTTTCGTTCAATTTATTACAAATATTTTGCGAATTTGTTGTCATTTCCGGTAAACCTTCAACTTTAATTTAAAGTGAAAATGATGAAATTGCAATTAATATAAAGATATTTTTAAATAAAACCAAGCGTTTTATTTTATTTGTCATCTTTATTGTTATTTATTTATTAATATTATTATTGAATATGGGTATTGCAAACAGAATCGCTCAGTATTTAAGTCTGATGTGAACTACAAAATATTTTTCGTAATTTATGTAATATCTCAAAGAATAATTCAACAAAAATTTCTCAGACTCAGCATAAAATTCAATTTTTAGTTTTGCTTTCAAAAGGATTGAAATGAAATCAATAATAATATTTTGTTCCGGCCTATAAATATATTTCAAAAATTATGAAGTCTAAATTTAATGCAGTAACGTATCATATTCTGAGAAATATTCTGGACACACCAAATTTTAAATGAATGAATGTTTCTATTTTCCACGATCAACTAAGACTGATTTATCAAACTTTGAATGTTAAAAATTTAGAAAAACTCAACATTTTCATAATCTTAGGACAATTAATCTTGGGAAACCTGCGCGCTGATTGGCGTATTTTTTTTGAAACGATCGATGGAAAATCTAAAATTATCCTTTTTTTATTGAATAGTGATATTCAAATTTTCATAAATCAGCCAGTTTAAGTGATTGATTTAGTTGATTGGAAATTAACTCTTTTTATTTAAAATATAAGTGTTTCAAGAACATTTTGTTAATCGTGATTTCCACAGAAGAAGTTTTATGTAAAATCAAAAATTCGTTATTTATTAGAGCATTTATTGAATCAAGTTACATAAAATATAATCATTTTCCATTTAGACCATTTTAGCAGATCTATATCTATTACTAAAGGTTTACAAATCAAGCGGCGTGGCTCTGATTTGAATGGATATCCTATTCATATTAAACAAAACTTGTCTTAAAATAAAACTGAATTATTGGATTAATAATATAGAGAGTGTAAAAGATCATAAAATAATTTTTCGTGGATTTATTTTTTAGAAAAAACTAATTTTCATATTTGTTTCATTTCCTACAGACAAGTGCCAAAAATTATATTTTTGCAGATTTCATTTCCAAAAGGATTTAATTTATTTTAAATTGGAGCTTTAGTCAATGTGATGGCAACACTTTGAAAAAAGCTAATTGATCTTTAACTTCATGTAAAAATCTTTTTTGTGCGGTAGTATTTTCGGAAGTTATAGCAGAAACAAGCC
>JAPMOR010029889.1:35169-77198 GCA_026543865.1 Argiope aurantia
TATATATATATATATATATATATATATAACAGTTTAAAAACCTCAAAATGAACAAACTTTGTTATAAAATTTTCAAATTAATTATGAAAAAATCTTATTAAGTACCTGCTGTGCAACGAATCATCACACATTTAAATTCATAAATTAAAATTAAGTCTTTTATGGATATTAAAAATCAACAAAAGCACTCCATTCAAGAAAATCCATTAACATCTTATGTTTTCTGCAGATTATGAATTGGAACAAAAGCATAACAAATTCCTCAAACAGAAAGCTTTATAAGTCTTTTTTTTTACAAATAGATATAAATGACATTAATATATGTTGATTGTCAAACATCAATACACTGATCGACCTTCAGTCTCAATGACCCAAACTACTTTCAAAGCGTTTCATCGATTTAACATTTTAAAAGGTAAAATAAACATTCATTATGTTTCAGCCAATCGAAGCGAATTTTTTTAATTAATTCTTTTTATATGTATACAATTTTCGTAGAACATACCATTCATCTTCAATCAATGTAAATGTTTAAATAAATACTTGAAATAATTACTTGACTGATTAAGGAAAGGAAAACTGCATAATTGAGTTTTATCAATTTCAAAGTCACTCAAATGTTTAATTAAATATCTTTTCTTTTTAATTAACATATTATTGCAGAAATATTTAAAAGTGAATAAAATTATATATTTGAATTATATATATATATATATATATATTCAAATTCAAAATGACATCCGAAATATCCACAAAATCACCTAATCCTCCAAAAACTGTAATATTTACAGGAGAAAAATTTTAATAAGCGACATTTTACATTTACAACAACGTTTTGTCTATCAAATTCTTGATTTATATTTCACCTTACATCACAATTTCCCTCAAATTGACTTTGTCTAAGCTTTCAACAAATGTTAAAAACAATCTAAAAACTGAAACAATATTTATGTGAGAAAGATGAACTTTCACAAAAGAAACTTTGAATCAGAATCAATAATCTAATCCAAGAAGCATGACATAAAATGAAAAGAAAATTTCAATCCCTTACCGTTTCCGATAAGCCGCCCTGTACCACGAGAAAAAAGTTGGAAAACTTTGAGATTCTCAACTGGTTGTGCACTGAAAGGCAGTTAGAGACGAAATGGTAGTTAATACTCCCCGAGCTAAAACTTAACTGCAACCGAATTGGCCCGGATCTGAAGACTATGCGCCGATTCTTGCGCATTGACGTTTTAGGGGACAAATGGCATATTATTGGTCAACTTTTTTCTCCCATTCTTCACATTCGGGAATAAAGGTTTTTTGGTGAATTATTTTTGACTCGGAGTCATATTTTGTATCCGAGTCTTTTCCACTCCGATAAGTCATCAGAATTTAACTTGTAGCTTTTATTGATTTCGTGTTAGTGAATGGGGAGTAGTTTCCAGTCTGTTGTTTGGTGTGTATCTTTTATCTTAAGCTTGAGGATCGTTGGTTTTGTTTTATTTCATACATAAATAAGAAGAATGGTCACTATTATGATTACTGGAATATAAATAACATAAATAACAAAAACAAATATTTTAAGAAGGTGGTATTTATTAATGTATGAATGGAGAATTGCTTTTTTTTTTCATTAAAACTACAAAAGTTTTAAAAAAAACAAATAATATATATATGTAAAAAAATTAAGTCAATTCCTACTTAGATCAACAATTTCTTTTTATTATTTTAGTTACTTTCTATTAAATAATTACAATTAATATAAATATGTATATACATATGATATAATTGCAATATTAAGTGGCAAAATAGAGCTTGGCGACAAACTTGGCGATCATTTAGTGACATGGCGACGGATTTGGTGACTTTGGCGACCCAATAGAAATGACTGGACAAATTTAATTAATGAATTAATATTTGAAAAAAAAAAACTGTATTGACATCAAGTGTCATCCACTACAAATATAAAAAAATGTATTTGAACTTGAGTGGATGAATAAAAAATATTTTATTAAAGATTGAAAATTTGAACAAGATATATATAGAGAGAGTGTGAGCTAATAGTGGGAATTGAAAAAGTATAAAAATGTGAGGCATTATCATAAATGCTTTTAATAAATTGGAGTTATAATTATGATTATAATATAGAATAATAATATAAATAGCAAGAATAAGTATTTGAAAAGGTCATTTTTATTAACGTATGAATGGAGAATTGCTTTTTTTCATTAAAATTCTAAAGGTCAAAGAAAAAGTATAAAATGGTGGGGCACTTTCATAAATGCTTTTATTCAATTGGGGTTTTAATCCTATTCATGAAGCATTTTAATTTTTAGTTTATATTTAAATATTTTCATTTTTTGTGTCACTTTTTGTAGCTTAATTGTTTTACTGCAATGTTTTCAGTGATTTCAAATGCTTTTCAATAATTTTCCGCTTGATTTCAAAATATTTGATTAAGTAATTTTCTTTTCTGTTTATGATTTTCTTTTCTTTTTATTATTTTCTACTTTTTAATTCCTTAAAATTTATCATTATTCTTATGCTCAAGTTTTTGGAAATTTTGACTCAGATAGTGTTTTTAGAAATTAATCAAAATTAGACACAATTAGGCGATTGTTTAAAAGTGGGGCTATGTTTAGATAATTACATTATTATGATCATAAGAAATAATTATATAATTAGAGTCCAAAATGACAGAAAGTGAGTAAGAAATCGATTTAACCATTAATTGCATGAGTTTTCACTTTTAATGAATATAGCTTGAAATCAGTCAGGAAATAGATGTAATTAATGATAAAAAAAATATAAGATAAGAAAAAAGAACCTATTGATGTATTTCTACATCATCACGAACAATCACTCCTTGAATTCTACAAATATACTGCATACAATAATATAATATTTTATACAGACACATTATATCTCATTACATTGCAAAACATAAAAATTCATGAAACAATTATTTTTAACATTTAAAAATAAAGCATCATTGCATTTGCTGCATGACCACTATGTGGTACCCTTACACCATAGAATTTTACAGCTCAGTCTGCTTAAAAATGTAGGTCTGTGACTCTTTTCGTATATCCATAGACTGCAAAGGATTGGATGATCCTCTAGGTTTAGTGAACTTATATAGAACTGATTTTGAATATTAATGCATTTTTTTATCATTTTGTGATGTAAAAATGCAGCTTTTTAGCTGCATTATTTTTTGTATAAATTTATCAGTATATTCAAAAATATTATTCGTTATTCTTAACTTGTTTCTATCAGAAAATAATCTTTCCTATATGTTCTTTTTTACTTTTTATATAAATAATCTTAATTTATAACACCTGCCGAAATCAAATTGCACCCAGATAGCGCGCCAACAATGAAAATTGTCAGAGATAAAGAAATAAAGAGTCAAAGATCCTACTTGCGTTCGGGAACGATAAAATAGTTTTGGTAAAATTAAAATACAAAACACTATGCAAAGATTATTACTTAAACAGATATGAGATTTTCAATATACGATGCAGATCTAAACCGCTATGTATTTGGAGGTTAAAAATTGCATCTTTACACACACGAAAAAAGTCAATTTAAATAAAAGCGTACAAAAAATTGCTTGTAAACAATTATATATCAATGGTAACTCAAAACAAGAATTTAAAAATTTCATTTCATAGAAAGAACATTTATAATTAAAAAAATTAAACAACCAGGTGAATTGTTCTGAACTAAAATGGTAAATGCTCATAAACTGCATAATCATTATTAACCTATAGTATACTTTTATATATAAATATGCAACTTATTATTAACAAAATGCTATTCGAGATTTAAGATCAGTCTTGGCGGTATCGTAGTCTGTAATCATCGTAGGTTTTAGATCCAATTTCGCCAAACATCCGTCGAGTATGTCACCTCCATTGCATTCTAAATCCGTAGGCATTAAATGTCCACTCGTATGACTTGGCAATTTGAAGATAGATTGTCTAATCAAGTTTCCTTTTCATCACCTAATGTGCTTCTAAATTACGATGTCCTTTCTTACATAATACCGTTATGTTTCAAAATGAGACTTACATCGAATTAAAATTGAGTACAATTTTCTCGAAGTATTTTGTTTTAAAAACTTTAATTCATATTTATTTTAAAGCCTCTATACATAAATGAAGCATTAGCGAGATTAATAATTTGCAGGGTTTTTTTTATTTAATATCTGTTGATCTTTCTTCAAATTGCTCAAATTTTTGAAACTTATTTCTGCTTTATCAAAATTTATTTAAAAACAACACCGATCACGTTACTCATAATATTTTGAATCCTTACCCAAAATATCTTACAATTTTTGCCTTAAATTTTATTTTTTTTACTTTAATTTTCTGCTTTTATAGATATGCTAGCAGTACTCGCACAACGTTGCCCGTGGCATAACATCCAAAAGGGAAAATTAGCTTTCAACTTAAGTCTAATTTCCACCCGATATGACATGGGCATGTCACACAAACATAAAAATATATTTAGAAATCATCAAAAATAACTACAAAACAATTTTTTATAGCGCACATTCAGAAATATTTAGACTGTTAAAAAGGTAAAAATATGATATGTTCACAGACAAAACAATTCACCAAATGTATAAATCGAAAAGATGTTTTAAAATTTAAAAATATACAAATAAGTCACTGTACCCACTGTTCCACACTTGTTTATCATCTATGTATAATCTGATATGAAAATAAAATTCAGCTTGCTTCATAATATTTCTTTGTAAACTATACTGGCTGGGCGATCACTTCGCTCCTCATGAGAATCATTCTGTCTCTGTAATTCAATTGCAGTGCGATTTAAAGAGAGACGGTTACTTCGCTGAACAGAAAACTCTGCTTCCCTGAGTGTCGATATTCTTTCTCTGATATTCGCTGACCGAACGTTTCTTTTCTCTACATTTTCATTATCGCGCAACAAACGAAGCGTTTTGGCATTTAATGTTTTCTGGCTAAGACTGGATTTCATTTTTTGGAGGCATAATGAGTTTTGAATCGCTATTTAAAATTCGATGTAAACAAAGAAATGTATCGCATATGCATACCACATCTCTTGCTATTTCCGCATACGCAGTTTGAGGTTTTCGCACTTGCACGGATAAGTGCAAAGCACAGATACTGCTGTTTTACGCATGCGCTAATCCTAGTACGAAAATAATTAAAATCGCAATTATAAAACTCCACTTTCTATTTTGATATGACTTCAATATATTAAAACCTTCCCCAATAAATGCTCTACAAAATAGTACAAATATTTCAAATATCAGTTAAGTATTTTTCGAATTTTTCTCTTTCAAACATACAGACGCTTTCAAGAGACTTCATTTTATACTATGTATAGATACTACTTATTGAAATGACTTCCATGGTCCTTAAAACCACAAACCACGCATCGATCAAATATTTTATATATGTGCTTGTCTGTGCGCGCGCAAAAGTGGATTTCTGGTTAGGCAGATAAAACAGTTCCTAAGTCCTATAAGTTGGGAGAAGGAGGGGGGGGGGGAATTACATGCAAATCGACTAAAAAATATTATTAGCATAATTGCCAAATAAACTAATTTGTAAAAAAAACAATGAACTCTATTAATTATAAGATAGTAGGAAAATAAAGAGATTTAATATTGAAGTATTAAAACCATTAAGTAAATTAAGGAATAATTAATCATTAATCGATAGCATATTTAACACTTAACACCACGCCTTCGCTTCCAGAACTCAAGTGGCCCCTTTTCGGTTTTGTTTTGATGTAGGTGAACGTCATTTAAAACAAAAGCAAAAAAAATCATTAACATCAATTGGAAAGAAACATACAAATGACAAAATAAATTAATTATAATTATTTTTTATTAAATCATTTAAATATAATTTCATTTCCATGATCGCGTCAAACTTTCAGACATTACGGCCGTGATATTTAAATAGTCTGACATATGCATGTTCATCATATACTTATGAATTTTTCTAATGGAGATCGGTTCCATGATATCGCGGGCACTATTGAATTTAGGTCCGATTCTATTGAATTTAGCAGTATTGTAACTTCACTGTTTTATTTGATCTGTGAACTACATAGATATTAAACTGAATCCTTCTTGAACTCTCAACGATGGAAGAAAAGAATGCGATAAAATATTTCATGAAAAAATGTAGACAATTTTGGTTCACAAAAATAAAAATATTATAGTGAAATATACTTAAAGCATGTTTATAGGTTAATTAGATCTTTACAGAAATTAAAAGTTAAAGAATTTTACAGAAATGAAATTGGTATCCTTGAAAAGATAATTTTTTAGACTTTAAAAAGGCATGAAAATCATTTTTTTTTGCAATAATATATTGTCGTAAATGAAGTTAGAGTGGATAAACCGCGTGTTAACTAAAATCAAAGATAACACTCCTAATCTCAACTCGAGACTTTATTCAAGGAACTAAACTATACATCTGTTTTTATCCACAGGATGAAATATCTCGAATGCTCTAGATTTAAAAAGATATAGAAATTATGAGAACATTATAGAACAAACGAGAAATAACAGAAAGTAAATCAAGAACAAAACCAATTTTTAGACAACTCGTCGCTTTCAATTCATAACATTCTACCACTGAGCCATTCAGCCCGCGCTAAGTTAGAATAAGTTTCTGTGCAATATTTTCGGAAGTTATCTCGAAAATACATAATGATATAGCTTATTTTTTAATTAATTATAACTCTAATTATAATTAAAAATGCTCATAGGTGCATATCCCAGCCTCCAAATTTGGTTTCTCCATGCCAAGCGGCCTGGTTTGCAGAATGCCAACACACACATTCGCACATGATGAACCTCATCCTTCGCAGAATTATCTGTATATAATGTAATATCTTCATCCAGATCGATCAAATAAGAGAGTAGCGTAACAAAGCAATTCTTTTATTTATAGCCTTATTTATGTACAAAAAAAAACTTATTCTCAACTAGGTTATTTTAATTTACAAAAATCACATAACAGTTGAAAGTTTAATCACGAAATAATTCCTCGATCAAACCGGCGAATAAGTTATCCCCCCCCAAAAAAAAATAAACCCCTCTAACAGGTTGCTAGCTCAAAACAGCTACTCCAGAGTAGCTCCAGAAATACACCATTCTTATCCTAACACAGAAGTTCGAATCACAGGTAACTTTCTCAAATAAAATCAGGAACAACTTCCTCGGACACCGATGTCTCTCTGAATTCCAATTCGACGCCTCTCACTGCTGCCTTCTCTGACTAAAAACAGACAAAAATATTGGTTAAAATATAAACAATATAAACTGATTGGTGAACTTAATTTCCCTCTCCCCCAATAGCTGCAGAGCAATGCTTCCTCAATGGTTTCCACTCGATCGTGGGAATGTCTATTAAAGATCCATCTTTACAGCTGACCCCTCCCTAACACAGGTTAATTGTAATTAATTCACAGCTAACACAGTCTAAAGTCCACCTGAGTTCCACACTTAATGACGGATGGATAGTGGGATTTATTGGCGCAAGAGCCATATTTGACTATACTGCGCCAGTCGTATGGTTAAAATATATAAGGCATTTATATGCAAGATTCTGTATAGTTAAAAACTGATTAAAAAATTACAAGGCCATATCTCCAAACATTGTAAAAATTGGCAACAAATTGGGATTTTAAATAAAATTATAAAAACCAATTGCCTTTAAAAATTTAAAAAGGTTTTTGTGAGGACGTTCCCCCACAAGCATTTGCATGTCCACTGTTGAAGCACAGAAAAAACGTAAACGATGATTATCCAAATTAGGACACTCAATTAAAAGATGAAGAACGGTTAAAATCACTTGGCATCTAGAGCAGAAAGGAGCTCGATCACCGAATAAAAGGTGTTTATGAGTATAACGAGTGTGACCAATGCGGAGTCTAGACAACTTGACATCGAGTTCTCGCACTGATAAACAAGGCCAGGATGAAATGATGGGTTTTATGCCATAAAGTTTGTTATTAATATGATTATTCCATGATTCCTGCCAGAGGGAGTACAGACGGCGTTGAAAAATATTTTTGGCATCACAGAACGGGATGTCTCGCTGTGAAAGCAAAGATGCACTCTTTGCTGCATTATCCGCCAATTCATTACCAGCGATTCCGACATGACTCGGAATCCAGCAAAATAATATCTTAAACTCCCTGTTTTTTAAAGTCCTTAGAAGATCAAGGATTTCCACGGCAACCGGATGAATCTGATTATTACAGTTGGAAAACATTGTCAATGAACTGATACTGTCAGTATAGATACAAAATTTACGATTAGAAGAGAGTGAAATCCTCTGAAGAGCATAAAAGATGGCTAGTAATTCAGCAGATAAAACAGATAGAGATGAATCTAGACGGTAACTAAATGTGTCGGTATCAAAAACAATACCGCAACCAACATGACCATCTGATTTCGAACCATCCGTAAATATTTTTAAATAATCTGAATACTGACAGCGATGAGAATTAAACAGATTCTGGTATACAATAGGGGCAGTACTCTGCTTCTCAAAACCAGAGAAGGGATTTAAAAAGGAAAACTGAGGAATATTCCAGGGAGGAAAGGAAAATGGATCGGTAGTCTGCATTACCTTATCATGAAGTCCATAATCCCGAAGGAGTAGTTTAACTCTCTCGCAGAATGGAAGTACGTGAGAGCGACGAGCATTATAAAGTCTCCGAAGACTAATCGGAAATATCAAAGAACACACCGGATGCTTCGGAACAGACAGTGCTCGAAGATAATATTGAGCAGATAATTTTACACTCCGTAAACTTAGTGGTAGATGATGGCAGAGAACATACAGATTATTCACAGGCGAGGTGCGGAATGCTCCTAAGCTAATTCTCAAAGCAGAATGATGTATGGTATCAAGTCTACGTAAAACTGTAGGACGAGCAGAGCCATACACCATACTTCCGTAGTCTATACGGGATAAAGTCACTGCTTGATAAATTCTGAGCAAGGAAGTTCGATCTGCTCCCCAAGTGGTTCTGGACAGTACCTTGAGAATATTTAATGACCTGTCACACTTCTTCCTCAAATGTAGGACATGCGGAAGGAAAGTGAGCTTACGGTCAAATATTATCCCCAAAAACTTTATTTCATTTACAACAGGGATAGTAGCATTACGAATCTGAACTTTGGAATCTAAATGAATACCCCTTTTCCTACAAAAATGGACACATTTACTTTTTTCTAGAGAAATCGTATGTCCATTTTTATTGCACCAATTTACAAGTTTGTTTACTGCAGCCTGCAGTTGTCGCTCTATCATTTGCATATTGCTCCCTTGGCAAGAGATCTGTAGATCATCCACGTATAACGTGCCTTGAATAGATGGAGGTAAAACATTAATTATTTGGCTAAAATGGACAGTAAAAAGAGTAACACTGAGAATGCTACCCTGTGGAACACCTTCAGTTTGAATAAAATCATTTGAATAGACGTTACCCATGCGAACTTTAAACGTTCGACAAGATAAAAAGTTTTTTAAAAATATCGGTAAATTTCCTCTAAAACCATAATTATAAAGCGTTGAGAGTATGCCGTGACGCCACGTACGGTCGTACGCTTTCTCTATATCGAAAAAAATAGATACAAGGTGATCTCTCCTCACAAATGAATTGCGGATTTGTGTTTCCAGAAGGACGAGGTTGTCAACAGTAGACCGTCCTCTACGAAAACCACTCTGTAACGGGGTGATGCATCCTTGTTTCTCTAAGTCAAAAATCAGACGAGAATTGACCATACGTTCCAAGGTTTTACAGAGACAGCTCGTCAAAGCTATTGGTCGGTAGTTCAGAGGATTGGATGGTTCTTTGCCAGGTTTTAGGATTGGGATAACAATAGCTTCGCGCCATTGTAAAGGGTACTTCTGCTCGGTCCAGATTCTGTTAAATAACAACAACAGGTTGGAAAGGGAAGTGGTACTCAAATGACGGAGCATATTGTATGTAATCCCATCTGACCCTGGACTGGTGTCATGAGATTTAGATAAGGCCTTTTTGAGTTCAAACATTTTGAATTTACAGTTATATGAAAACTTGCTACGGTCATTAAAATGCAGAGGCAACCGTTCCGCGGGATTCTTAATCGCCAAAAACTCAGCACTATAAGAGTCTATTGCGGAAACCTGTGCGAATGTTTGGCCCAGAATATTGGCTACTTCTAATGGAGAAGAATGTATCCCACTTCCTGTATTTAAAACGGGAATGGAAGATTCACAATAAATACCATTAACAGACTTTACTTTTTTCCACAACTGTTTGCTGGAGGTCGATGACGTAATAGACGATACAAATTTAATCCAGGAGTCCCTCTGACTCTGACGACGGACGCGACGAGCTAGCGCTTTGGCTCTTTCAAAAGCAACGAGATTTTTAGTTGTCGGGTACCTCCGAAAAATGTTCCATAATTTTTTCTGCTGCTTGTGGCTGTCGCGACAAGCCTCATTTCACCACGGTCTGCGAAATTTTCCGAGACGTGGGGAGGTCTTTGGAATGGTGGCATTTGCGGCGCTAAATATGGCGTCAATAACAAGTTGCATTTCTTCCGTGATATCATAAGTACTAATCATGGTCTCAGTTATATCTGCCAATTGCGTGAAAGTATCCCAGTCTGCCCGCTGGAATAGAAAACGCGGTGGACAGAGAGTCGCACCGCCGCTATCAGCATGGGAGACAATAATAGGAAAATGGTCACTATTGTGTAAATCTTTGCTAACTGCAAAGTTCAACACCGGCAAGAGTTCAGGAGAACACATGGCTAGATCAAGGCTATGGAAGCTACGTGTGGGTTCATGGAAATACGTCTTCTCATCATTATTGAGCAAACAGAGACAATTATTAGAAATAAACTGTTCTATCTGTTGCCCACGAAAATTTGTACTACCCGAACCCCACAACGTACTATGGCCGTTAAAGTCGCCAAGTATAATAAATGGAGAAGGGAGTTGGTCCACAAGGTTATCAAGATCTTGTTGACGAATGACATCATGAGGCGGTAAGTAAATGCAGCAGACTGTGACTAAAATTCTTGTGTGTACTTGAGCAGTCACAGCCTGCAAAGAAGTGTGTAATAGGAGAGGTGTGCTCGGAAATAAATTCGACGTGAAAATACAAACTCCACCAGAAGGATGAGATGCTGTTTCTGCGTCTTTACGAGCACAGTTATAACCGCGTATTTTGATGGGGATATTAGGTGTCAAGAAAGTCTCCTGAACACCAAAACAGATAGGATGAAAGTTGTTAAGGATGGTCTTAATGTCATTCAATTTGGACCGAAGGCCACGACAATTCCATGAAACGAAGGTACCCATTAAGAAACTTTTGCTTCAAGCGAAGGATTGGGAACAGTGTTGGGAAGTTGCGAAATATCGCAACTCATTTTAAGTTCTTCATCCTCTTCTTCAGATGGATGAAGTGCGATTAGGTCAACATTTTTGGATGTGCTACCAAAAATGGACGTTAAATCTTTGTGGACTGCACCCTGATTTGCGAGTCCCAAAGCAACCGAATTGCGCAAAGTTGATTTTCTTAGTTTTGCTCTAATTTCCTGTGGAGAGAGGCCACGTTTTGAGAGTTGCAGTTTCAAATGCTTTCCAGATTTTGATTTGTTCATTTTAGGTTTTTCAGGTTTCAATAATTGAATTTCATTGTTTGTGGAATGCTCCGTTTCTGAATCACTTGACTTTTCAAGTGTTTTTGTGTGGGTGATAGATTTAACACAATTTGGACAAGAACAATTTACACAAAACTGTTTCTGTACCACAGAAGCATAAGTTAAACCAGTCGTAGGTGTTTGAGCTAGAATTTTACGTCTAGCTTCAGGATAAGTTATGTTTTCTTTGAATTTGAGAGTGGTTATTTGTTTCTCGAATGTCCAACGTTTGCAAAGTCTAGAAAAGGAAGCATGATCTTCACCACAATTGACGCACTTTTCTGGCGCAGTGCACTCCTGGCTTTCATGACCTTTTTCAGCACATCGGGCACAAGTTACTGTCCCGCGGCAATTAGCTTTGGAGTGGCCGAAACGTTGACATTGGAAACATCTCAAGGGATTAGGAATATATGCTCTAACGGGTAATTTCAGATAGCCGGCATATACAAATTCAGGCAGTTTAGGCGAATGGAATGTGAGGATGAGATGTTTCGTATTAATGAGTTGCCCATCCCGCCGAATGGTTATGCGGCGTACATCAGTTACTCCTTGTTGTTGAAATCCTTTAGATATTTCTTCAAGAGAAACATTGTACAGCTCTCCACAGGTTATGACGCCTTTGGAGTAATTTAAGGAAGAGTGAGGGGAAACAGTAACAGGTATTGTAGCTAAAGCTTTTAGTTTCGTTACTTGCTGGGCTTGCTTCTTAGAATTAACTTCTATAAGCAAGTCGCCAGAACGCAATTTACGTATACCTGCAACATCACCGACGGTTGCTACTATGGCTTTTTGCACAAGAAATGGCGATACAGAGTGAAAAGTATCTTTGGATTCAGAAACTCTTTTTATGATAAAAAATATGTCAAAATGTGATAATGTTGGATTTTGATTAGGTAACGTTTGACGCCCACTGAAGGGAGAACGGTTTTTTTGCCCATACGATATTGATGGGGATTCGGGCCCCGACGGCACCACCCACCACGGAGTCCAACAAGGGAAGGCAGCCACCGGCTCTGGCCATTCCCAGCCTCGGCGCTTACCCCAGGGCTAGCCGGAACCTATACGCTCGGAGTTACCCCCGGGGACAGTGACCACCCTTAACGCCAAGCCCAAGGAGTAACCCCTTCGCTTGATCCCTAGCAGACTAGTAACTCAGGTTGCTAGCTACCGGCCGATTGATACACCGGGGACCACAGTGCACCACCCGTCTAATGGGTCGCCACGCACGGCAAACACGTGGGGGTATTTGCTGTCCATGAGAAGCAGGAAGCAAACAGAGCGGCAACAGCTTCTCATGGAGAGCTCCCTCGCCTACCCTCGAGGGAAAGAAAAAAAAGGTGACAGCAGAAGGTGCAGAAGAGAGTAAACCTAAAGGGAGTAAAGATCCCTGGGTACCTCGGGATTGGGACACCCGTACTCACCTATAGTAGGTGAGCCCCTGAGGGGCCACACTTAATGACAACGGTTGATGTTGATTGATCGTTGCTTGAAGATTTGATGAGTCTCTTCATGAGAAAAAAAATTAACACCTGAATGTTTTGAAGTTTTTTTCCCTTGAAGACATGAAAGATCTATTTGAAACGATGAGACACACACCTGTGACCCTTTACTTGGGTACAACAAATGACCAGACACAATGACTCTACTAGTGAAAAAGCAATGATAGCTCAAGGCCAAACAACCTGTCTTGGTCAGTGCCAACACACACACATTCTTTTTTATTATTAGTAGAGATATATTATGCGCTAGGGGGCTTTGATCCTTGCTTGCTTTCGCTTGCCAATCTTCGAGTATTGGAATTTTCGATACTCAAAAAAGATAAACAAATCGGAAGGCTATTCATTAGTGTTGCCACAAACAGTGTTCCTAAAAGTAGAATTAACAAATATTATTATATTAAACTCATTTGTTATCAATTGGTGTTAATTAATGCTTTTCTTTTCCTTTTTTGACGCCATTTCACCGTCACCATATAAATGCTTACAATGGCGTAATAATAATTTTCATTAAATATTATAAACAATACTGGCAAAACAAACTTCCAAGTGTCATGGATTAGATGACTCGCTATCTCAATAAACGCAATGTTTATACAAAAAAATATATATAATAGATACATAATTTGGACATGGACTTTTTAGCTATGTCTATCACTTTTCAATTTTAATTAATTTTTATGTTGCACCATATTTGAAATGAAACAAAAAAGACAATCTTGATCAATTTCTGAACATTGCCCACTTTCTACTGGAAATATAAGTTCTGTAACAAAAAATAAATCAAGCTTTTTTTAATAATAAATAACCATTAGTGTTTTGAAAATTTTATCAATCAAATTTTATTTTCAATTGTATTTTTAATTCGATATCCGATATAGAAATATTGACTTGTTAACGTTAAAGAATAAACAAGACATGTATGTGCATTAGTTAACTATTCAGAAACGAATGTTACTTCCAGGAACATTATAAGCAAAAATATTTACAATAATCTAGTATATTTAGCTTTGCTCTATCTTAGCAAAAGTATTTCCTAAAATTTTGAATTTTTTAAAAGTCTTTATAAAAAATAAGAGTTTTTTTAAAAAAGGTTTTTTCACAAAGAAAAAGATATTTTATTCTTAAAAATGGCTAATTCAACTTTGCAACAATATTTCAATTCTATTGGGAGCATAAAACTACAGCTGACGTCATTATCACGTCAATTGAGAAGGAAACGTGATTGGTAGTAAGAGAACCAGCCCTATTGCGAAAGTTATCGCCATAATCATCGATATCATCAGAATATTTGTGTATTATGTTAAAGTATTTACTGAAAAATATATCTCCACTTTCGTTTTAACTTAATTAAAATTGCAAAATTAAATACACTTGTACCAGAAAATTTAATTTCTTTATCCAATCAATTTTTTTAACTAATAAAATTTCCTGCGAAATTTCTGTAAAATTATCTTTTTAAGGAATTCGAGAAGCTTTAACATGACGTATAAATTAAGTTTGCACACGTGTGTTTACTTTTTTGCACTTTTATTATTATTATGGTGCTTGAATGTGGGCGTTTTCCTCCGTGTGGCATTTTTCCTTTTAAAATAAATGTATCAATTTTTAAGCAAATTTACTTGCTAACAAGAGAAAAATGATTTTCGTCCTGACAATATTCTCTTACGTTTTCAGAGAATTAGTTTTAAGGTAATTAAATCCACCTAATAGAATTCGAAGTAACCATTAAATTCAAAGCCAGTTTAATTTTGAAGCTGAAGCTTCTCTTGCAATTTTTTTCTTTTATATATTATGTATATTAAAAATAAATTTTGAACACGTGTTGACAAGCATAAAATATATTTCCTTCCCTTTTTGTTATATTCTTTTCGTTAAAATATATGTAGACTATTTGCATTTTTTGCTTAATTCACCGATTTTCAAAACAAATTCTTTCAAAAGATTTAAATTTCTAGAATTTTTAATATGTAGATTATATTTTTGAAAAATTTGGAAGCGCATTTTGTCACTTTCCATCTTTTTTCGACAATTAAGAAAGGATACATTTAGATCTTATTTCTGAATGTTTCTTAAGAAAGAAAGTTTGGAATGTATAAAAAATCCTGAGGTTTTTAGCCATGTGTCTCTTTCAGACATGAACCTTCAAATTTAATTTGACTTGCTAATTCTTTAAGCTATTATATGCAGCATTCAGGAGAACATATTATTTAGCAAAACCGTTTATTTTGATTCGTTAAAATTTTTCAAGCACATTTTACATCATCAATTATTAAAGTAGATTTATTAATTTATTTGTTAATTTTGTGATTATTTAAATTGTTTCTATTTTCAAATAATCCTCTATGCTACTCTTCATATTTTAAAAGTAAACTTGCATCTGGAAGAATGGCTGATAATAAACCATACATTTAAACTATTTTAATCTATTTTCCACTTTTGTGTACTTTTCTAAATACACTTTCTGAAGATATAAAATTTTGAAATTTCGTATATTTGGATATTCTTGATGACAATATTGTTTTCACGCTTTCGGAATCAGTTAGACGATTACTTTCATTACATTTTGACTTCATTCGAATAATGCCATCTGGTTTTGAATTTCAGAACAAGTGATTTACACTTTTATTCAATGTTATTTCCACATTTACTAAATAAGTGTGAATGTATAATTTTCATGTTTCGCTATGTCACTGTCTTTGTCTCTGTCTTTGTATGTGTGTGTCTTGGTGCTCTATAGTTTAACACATACACACTCAGAACCTATAGTTTCTTAGATCCTGTGCATGCGTATACTCTGACACACATACAAATAGAGTGTGCCTGGCTCTATCTACCTGTACATACAGACTGATCTAGGGTTACCAAATTTGTATATATATTCTTTAGAAAGTGAAAATGGACTCTTGGATTTAATTTTTTTTAATATTTTTAATTAGTTAAAATAGAGGAAAAAAATTGCCTTTTTCGCACTCATTTCTTTTACAGCACAAAAATAATGTTAGCATCATCTCAAAATTCAGAATATGATCTTTTCAAAGACATTTTGTTTGACCGTATAATATTTTTAATTGTTTAAAAACAATTCAAGTATATTTTATAGCAATATATATTATTATTGAAGTGAAATTGAAATAGTTTTCATTGTTGCTACTTATTCTCCCCTTTTTATCCATTGTTGAGATTAAGATAATCATTCATTGGCTACTCCGAAGCGTCACTAAGGCACACAGTGTAGTGAAAGCTAATAACAGCTACGTTACAAGAGCAATTGCATTTGTATTGTTGTCATGTTACTGGGATGCGAACCACAAGGTCCCAGGTTCTACCCTCGCTCAAATCCAATCCGCTACGAAGGAAAGATCCGAATGCTTAACCGCCGCTAATGCGTTGGTGGGAAAGGTCTTAAGGTTCATTGCTGACAATGGTAAAACCCTTTCTTTGGGAAACATGTTCCGTTATTTGTAGAGGACAGTCAATTTCCCATCATTTATATATCTACCCATCCCGGGTGACAAGAGCCATCCACAATTCAGGAAACTTCTCATTTGTCCACCCGTGGGATGGTAATTAACATAAGTCAGCCATTTAACTCTCCGGCCTGCCACGAAGGCACACGGATTTAAGCCATAAAAGTGAATGACCAGACCGCTGCAACAGCAACATTGGTGGGAACTATGGTTGAGTTCTAAGGGGTGTCACCGACCATGGTATAACCCTCCCCGAAGGAAGTACGTCCCGTCATCGATGGGAGGAATCAGATCCTCCACATATTAGTGCACCCTCCAGGTTGGCAAGATCCAACCACCATGCCGTAAGCATCTCATCCTCCTTTCGAGGTACCCCCCGGGTGGTTTTTAAGATAAGAATAATCAGTTTTCTTTCCCGTGTTGACTAGGTTTCCGTAAAATGTCCGCTTTTAATAATTTTATTGTTATCTCAATTAATATTTGAAACTTGGAATCAAGCAATAATGGAAAAGTTTCAAAATGCGTCAATTTTTATTTACATAAATATCAAATGGTGTATATTAACTATAAAAACACTTAACTTTACTCAAATAATCTTAATTGGAATAAAATGTGCAAAAATTTTATTATAATATTTTCACATTAAAATCCGGCATTCAAAATATTGAACAACATTCTGGAGATGTCATAAATTATTTATATGTCATACAACAGGTAGCTCGTTCATTTCCTGTCATTTCGAATTAAATGATGTCTGTTACTGAATATTAACTTCAGAAACTTTGATAGCTATTCAAAAAACCCCAATTAGCATAAAATGGAAAACATTCTTGTTACAATGTCACAATAAAATCCGGCATTCAAAATATTGATCAACATTCTATAGATGTCACAAATTATTATATGTGATACAACCAGCTGCTTAATTCTTTCCGGTCATTTCGCCTTAAAAAATTCTGGATTTGATGTTTAGAAACTATTATCTCTTTCTAAATAACCACAATTAGCATTAAATGCACAACATCTTCAGGATAAAGGCCGGCATTCAAAATACTAATCAACATTCTTGCTATAAATTATTATGACATCTCAAGACATGCAATGGGCAGCTCGCCTCTTTCCAATTGTTTCGTATTTAAAAAATATCTATTACTGGGAATTAACTTTAAAAACTACTATCTCTATCCAAATAAGCTCAATTATCACGAACTGTACAATAATATTGTTGCAACATCTTTAAAATAGGGTCCAGTATTCAAAATATTGAAACAACATCCAGAAGATATCATACAATATCTCGCAACCTATAGTAGTTAGCTAAACTCTATAATAGTTGCATTTTTAGACACAAACAAGCAAGGATTTTATTAAAAAGGATAACGATTGATAACAAAAGTTTATTTTTCATTTCGGTTTTTAATGTTTCGTCATACATTTATAATTAAATATAAAATTAGCACTATTTTCTCTTTTTCATTATATTGTTTAATGATTATTTTGAAATTTGTGTTCATGTTAAATGTTTCATTTTTACTTTTATTTATTTTATTTTGATGATAATAATTTTGTTTTTGATTTGTTTTGAATAAAAGTTATTTTTAAAAACAAAATACTTTTATTTATGTCTAGAAAACATATGCATATAGAAAACATATTATGCACATAATAAATATTGCAAGGACAAAAAAAATTATTAGAAATACTTTTATCCCAGATAGTGGTAAAAAATAATATACATAAAGGAATTGAAAAACCCTAACGCATACTAATAGCGAGCCAAAGAGAGAATGGCAAACTACGATCGGATGATACAGCCGATACTTTGCATCAGACTGATACAATGTTACTCATCATCTGTTATCAATGTTACTAACAACTATCGATATCAATTGATATCGATTGCTAATCCAAAAACTGATAACGAGTATCTGAAAATTTTAGTTTTTAACCTCTACAAATGATATTATCTTTGCACCGACAACTTACAGTATAATAAATGTGTTCTTACAAGAATATTGTTTGAAAAGAAAACTGCTTTTGTAAAACGAAGAAAAAGGATTTTTAATGACATTGCAATATCTACATTCGTTTGATAATCCGGAGGTGATTTAAACATACAATCTTCTTCGTTGTATTTTTTGTAAATGGCATTTATGCATTTTATTGCAAGGTAAGTATTTATGTGACCTAACAATAATTTAATTTTTAATTATGGTTCTATGTCACTTGCGCTGTATAAATTTCCCCCTTTCCGCTCAAGTGTCAAGAAAGGCTACTGCATTATAAACTTTATCTTTGCATGTAAGATTTGGCAATTTTACAATGTACGCCAAATGGTCACTCACTATGAATGAGAAAGATACTCCTTGTCTCTGATAACGAAACGAAACTTTCTTGAGAAAAATGCTGATGATCCTTACCACGTTTCAAACGAGTGTTGAATATGATAAATATCAAGTGTGAGAAATTTGCTTTAAAAATGTATTTATTAAAAGGAATACGTTTCTAATTTTCCCACACGGAAGACATTTATAAAAATTATAATTCTGATGTGCATAATACAAATTTAATCTAATAAAATGAATTATAATTTTGAGTTTTATAAGGATTTAATCTTTATATCTCTTACGGTTTAACTTTATTTAAAAAAATGAAAAACAAAACTTAGAAAGGGCTTTAAATTCAAATTTAAATGGATATCAATAATGTTTAGTTCTTTCTATATGTATGTACGCTTTTATGTATATACATTACACAAACTGATACTTGAAATGAGCTGATGTATTTTTTACGTTAAAGCTGTTCAAATATTTTTTTTTTTTTTTGCAAAAAAAAAAAAAAAAAAAAAAATTCTTGTCTGGCTAAAATAAATGATAGGAATCATATTTATAATTTTAAAAACAGCTGCTGATTAATTCTCAGGAGAAAAAAAAACTTATTTTCAATAAGAAAATGTTGATAATTACTGAAATTCCTTCAAATCTGAAACATATTACTTCATTTTCTAGCTTATTTTACTGTCACATTTAACTATACATAATCCAATGTACCGCAAACGCCATTTAAATGCAACATCTAAACGTGCTACATTAAAACGCTTAATTCTCAAAAACAGTATCATGAGCTTAAATTTTATTCCCAAGTAATGTAGTAGCAAATTTCTGCCTATTTTTTTAAAAGCACTGCCAATGATTTATTACTAATTTTCAATTTGTCTTAAATCCATGCACGAAAGAAAGCTAAAAATAAAATATATTACTTTATATTTTAGTCGTTCTTTTGTTTTTTTCGCCCCTGAATTTCTTGCCAAAAGTATAGATTTATATAGAATGGACCTTTATCGTAATCAAAATTGAAATTACAATGGCAAATATTTAAATATCAGGCCTTAAGATAAAAACTAATTTCACAACTATGTAAGCATGGTTTCTAAAGTCACTTTTTTTAAAGCATTAAGGGGTTGCACTTAGGAACATTTTTTTTTAAATATTGCATCTAAACATACTTTGAATTACAAAATTCATTAATATAGGCAATTGTACAAAAATTGAAAAAATTAAATTTTTTTATAACCATCATAATTTCAAGAGTGAATTAGTATATACTTGTTCTTATTTTCATCTATATAAAATTTCACATTTCTATCTAGAACATTTGTAGGGATATTCTTAGTTTTAAATTTCGAAAAACTGGCCACAAATGTGGAAGAAAGCGTTTATTTCGGAATGCAATTAGTACATCATTAAATCATTATGGCTTTAAAAAAATTTGATAATAATAACGTTGTTCATTTTCACTCTTCGGCAGTTGCACTATCGTCTTTATAAAGAATGGAAGAGAAACTGGGGGAACTGAACATTTAAACCATCTCAGAGACTTACTGGAATACTCAGAAAGAAAAGCATTGTTTTTGTTGCAATGCAAAATCAAAACTTTTTTTCTTCTGAAAAATGTTATTTGGAGAGACGAATGTTGCTTTCATCTAGATATAAACATTAATTTGAAAAAATTTCACGTTTGGAAATGTGAAGACAATTCTTCGTGCAAGAAATTCATCATCACTCGCAGTTTTCTGTTCATATGTTACAACTGCCGTTTTTAGAAGTCCTTGAGTTGGTCTCATTTTCTACAAAAGTTTATTGTATGGTAACGATAGATTCAGTTAATTTTTATTGAGATTATATCTGAACTAAGAAATGAATTAACTTTATCTATGGATATTTGATAAATCTTTGCTGATTAACTCAAAAAGCCAGTCCTCATGTCACATGAACTCAATCACATATGCTCAAGCATTATTAAGTTAATGTAATTCTGAATAGGTGTTGAAGGTGTTAATTTGGAACCAATTTTTAAGCACTTTAATTAATATAATATCATTCTATTTTTTTTAAATGTAATGAAAGTTAATAAATGTTGTATGTTTTATCAAAGGAAAGATAGAATTTCAACCGCTTGAAATTAAGCATGTTATATCCTTTGAGAGTAAATTTTATTGACCACAGTTTAGTACATATTATAGTATAATTTTATTCAAATACTTTAAAGAAAGGTTAGGTTATTCTTTTTTTTTTGGGGGGGGGAGGGGAGATCCTCCAAAAAAGGCTTAAATTGGAATCAAAATTATTTCCTGAATTTGAAGAGGTCTATCGTAGCTCTCAGAAAGCAGTTATAAACATTATCATTAATTGAAATTGGAAAAGACTAAAGCAAAAAGATAATAATTAATATAAAAAGCCACCAATCAATAGAAAAATTAAGGCTGTATTCTTTTATATTTTGAGGAACAAATGAATAAAAAAGGAAATAATATCGTTCATAAAATATCAAACTTGAGTTCAGATTTTATATGCTGATATGAGCTTGAAAATCAAAATCTATTTTCCATTATTGAGCTTAAAAAAAATTAGTGATGTAATTTGTGGAATCATTTTCTTTAATTGATCCGATGAAATAATTTTAATAAGCTATATTTTTTTCTACATTAAAGCGTACTTCTCAGAGTATCTATTACATTTTTAAAAGTAAATAAACTACAAAAAATTTACTGACTTTCTTTTATTGAAATTATTTTTCTGTCAGATTTCATTAAAAACTATTTTGGTGATTCAAATATGACAAACTTCCCTTATTTCTACTATTTTGAAAATACTCCTATTAAAGTAAGCAATATCAAACTAATTTTTTTTCTTAACCAATAAATATAATTACGAAGGAAACAAAATCTATAAAATGATGTGGAAAGCACTAATCATTCTATTTACTTGCCAATTACATGAGATTTTTTTTTTGTTGTTAATTGATATAGTTGTATCACCAAAGCCTGAATTTGAAGTCAAAACTTATGACTTTGAAAATTTTAGAGATCTTTTATACTGGCGAACTGCTGGTCACCAAAGGCGGCTAGTTTCTTAATAAAGATATTGCTAAGTGAACTATTGTGATATATACATACACATACATTTTTTCCCCTTTTATGAGTATAGATAATAGCAATTTTCAAGAAAATTCATTCAGAAATATGAGATTGTTTAAATATTAGTAAATAAAACAGCTATAAATTCTCTTATATCTTACTTCTTTTTAAATGCATTTAATTACGCTATTTATTTTTCTGATAAAAATAGTCTTACTTTTCTATTAATAATAGAATTAATTATCATTTATTACAAGATATATGAATAAGATAAATGTATGTACAAGATCTCATAAATTCAAGATGAAATAAAATTTTTACAAAAATTATCACTATTCCCTTATCACCAATTAGCCCGACCGGAAATGCAGCTATGCAAAACTAAACGCTCAAAACTAAACGTCACTCCTCTAGATGCGCGCCAAGTTTTCTTGCCAAAGGTCCGAATCCCAGTAAACCTACAATGCAACAGGGGAAGGGAATAATTTATGGAGCGCAAATGTTCTATTCCCTTAATTATATCCCTAAAACAATCGGAATGGTCTTCACAAAACTTTCTCGCAGACACTCTAATAAAAATGTTATCCCAGAGGACACGCATTGTATGACACTGGCATACAATAGCTACGAGATATTAGCCCTTGGCGTGAATTTAGCATTTTTATTCAATGCATCTGCGATTTGGGGGAGTTATTTGTCGATAAATTCTTAGCATGCCGTAAATAGAATAGGAAATTCGAATTTGTATTTTAGACTCGTTGTTTCTCAACCAGACTCGCTGACTTGTTTCTGACTCGTTGTTGATAAAAAATTTGATACAGAATTATACTTATAGTCACACATCACATACCAAATTTGATATGTTAAAATCATTTCGTTGTTTCAGCTGTAGGTTTACGCAATTCTGAAAATTCAGACCGACAAACTTTTAACTTCTTGGGGGATTTGGTTCAAAATTTCATAGGTATCTAAAAAAAATAGATGTTAGATCTGTGTGCTAAATTTCATCCACCTAGCTCTTCTCATTATCATTGCTCAAAATTTGATAGAAATCTACAAGTTTTCTGTAAAAACCATATATCAAATTTTATCAGATTAACTTAAAGCTTTATTGAGTTATATTTGTCAAAAGCAGACAGACAGACAATCATTTTCCAAAAATTTTTGTTTTTCGACTCATAGGAATCTCAAAAGATCGTTACATATTATACAAATCATTTTTGCAAATTTCAAAAATCTCTTATTGGATTGAATAATTGATTTTAATTATTTACTAAAAATATAATTATTTTCATTTACCAGCAGTTTTATAAATGATTCAAAAAAAGTGCAAAGATTCAAAAAGTTTCGAAATTATCATTTTACATAATTAACTTTTTGTACATCTCTATAATAAAATATTTTAACTTTTAGAAAACTTAATCTGTCAAACGAAAATTAATAATAGAAAATATAGGTGCCATAATAATAACACTAAGTGGCAGTGATCTCAATAAACGATAGATATAAAGATTAAAAAGCAAAAATAATAAAAATAAGTGAAGCAGTTGTAGTGGATTCCCGAAACGTACTTCTTAACAAAGGTGTGTATCTCTCCCCCCCCCCCGCCCGCATAAAAATTGTGGTCCTAGAACATAAATGTAAACGCCAATAGTGCTCAGAGTTTTATTTTCAAAGTCCAGCCCATTAACGTTTTATGCTTCATAATATAGAAGACAAAACTGAATATGAATTCTGCGCGCCGGGATAGCCTGGTTGGTAAGGCGTTGGATTCGCGTCATTTGCGTTGCGCATTAGAATCCCGACAGGCGAAGACTCCTTGTGTGTGTGGTGACTGGCGCACGTATAAATCTATTATGGTCACAAAGTCCTCCATGTCGAGAGTAACACCACTGGGAGTATTGGATCAGGGATGATCGTTTACTGATTCAGGTCTAAATTTGATCTGTGCTTGAGTGAATGAAATGCATGAATGAAGTCCGTCCCGTAAAAAGAGTTGTGACGTGTCTGTAGCTAAGTCGTACTCTTGGCCCTAGATGGCGCTACTGAGAAACAAGAGACGCACCCTTGACTTAAAATTCTAAAGTCAGTGGGCTTGTCTATGACAAGTGCCATTAGAAACTACAACAACAACGTATTCTGGACATCTTTTTCGATCGATTGGAGGCAAAATTTGATACCTAACAATATTTTCGTACCAAATTTCATATATCCAAATATTTGTTTTCTTTTTTCTTATCGCGTGTGTATGCTTAGGAAGGTATAGACCAACAGGCTGTCAACTTTTGTCGGATTTTGACTTATCTAATTTAGATCTAAATATGAGTGTTAATTTTTATCTACCTATTTCAGTTTCATAGCTGTCGTATTCATCTGCTTTCAGTCAGACAAATTTTAAGGGAAGAGATTTCGTTCAAAATTTATAGAAATTTAAAAATTTAGAATGAAAAAAAACTCATACCAAATTACATCCGCCTATTAGGATACTTTTAACTGAAGAAATTCTAAAATAAAGCTGTATGTTGAAATTTTATGTAAGAATCAATGGAGAGACACCATTAATCAGGAGAGTTTTCATAAGACTTAAAAATCATTAATTTACTAGTCGCCTCTGATGACCAGCTAGTTGGCCGAGAATGTTGTTGTTTATAATTTCAGATAACTCTTTTGGATAAAACTTCATATCCATAATTTCGCCAAATTGTCAGACATTCAAATCAAGTTATTTTATCGTTTCCTTTAAATTCAGTTTATTGTTACATGGACCTTTCTAATAGAGATTTGTGCCTATCATCATGCGCTATTAAAAATGAAAATATCGGATCTATCTATCTTCTAAATTTTGCGTTATTTTATCTTTACTTTTTTTATTCACATTGCAAATTATGCAGATATTAAGCAGAATCATTCTTATTTAGCGTTCAAAAAATAAAAAAAAAATGACCCAATGAAATATTTGATGCGGCAATGAAAACGGCTTGAATTTTAGTTAAAAAAATACAATACATGGAATAATAATGCGGGATTTTTAAATTGTATAGTTCAAATTTATATTTTGAAAATGTACAAAATCTATTTTTGTGTAATAAAATTTTCGGAAATTATAGTGGAAAAGCAGCTAAATTAACTAAAATTTTATTAAATTTTAAAAACATTTACTCTTATGTACACATATTCACTTTCTAAAGTATATATTTGCCAAGTTCGATATTTTGGATTGTAAAGCCTCAGCATAAAAATTTATTTTTAGTATAGTGGAAATTCAAATCACATTCCTAGTAATTCAACTCTGTATTATCCTTTTGACTATTACGGTTGTTTTTTACCTTTTAACTAATATTGAAGATTGAATTTACCTTCCGTCTAGTTAATAAAATATGCACAGAAAATTCGTAGTTAGATTCAAAAGATATTCCAAGTAAGAAAATAAAAATTATAATTATTGCTTTAGTTTCAACTCTAAAAATCCACTAAAGAAATACAAACAAATGACGATGAATAAATAATCTACATCTATAGAATTTCAGTTGCATTTATAATCAGTTTGATAAAGTATATTAATAAGCATTTTGTAGACTACAAAATTAAAGCGCAGTTTTGATATTCATTGTTTTTTCAAACGAATAGAATTTTACTTTTAAGGAATAATTTTTCCAATAATTTTAAAATTATTATTTTCTGGAGTTTGGTTCATAAATAAGCCTCTTAGTTTATCTGTAAATATCACAGAATATTCCTTCATATTCAGAGAACAAAGTAACATCTAAATATTATTTTCATAAGCATATTCTGAAAATATTTTTTTATTCAGTATGCAACGTTCAAATGGCTAATATCCATTTAAAAAAAAATAACAGCTTCAAAAATATTTTATTTGGGTCTTAAAAAATGGAAAATGTTTGTAAATCAGTACAATATTTACTAGAGCAAAATATCCAAAGCGCAAACAAGTTAGTAGTAGAACAATAAAAAAAAATACTTTTCAAAATTTCTCAAATCTGCACCTATCTATATATTTTAAAAAAGAAATTTTTAACTAATTCTTTTTATTTATAGGATAATTAATAAATGTAATTTTTTCCAAAATATATTTTAAGAGTGGCAGTTACTTCAAAATACAACCTATTAATACATATACAATTACATACAGCATATACAATTGTAATTAGTGGAAAAAAGAAGCCAACTTGAAAAGAAATTTCATTATAATTGCGCCATTCTAAGTATTTCAAATATATGCATGTAAAGCTGAAAAAAATACATTCTGAAATTAGAAAATTCTTCTATTTAAACAAAAACTACTTATTTTTCCATCAAATAAGGAACCGAGTTTTATTTTCATCAGAATCATTTAAATAATATCAAAGAATTTTCTATTAATCGTTATTAATTAAATGAATATAAAAATAGAGCAGCATTCCTGGGGATTTTAAGAGAGAAAAACACTAATTTATAAAACAAAATTATCGAATAAACAAACACTGTAAAATAACTCAATCGTTTAGAGATGCGTTCAAGTTTCTTCAAAAGATATTAGGTCTATAATCATGCTAATACATTGTAATACTAATGTTTTAGATATTCAATCAAATGGCCATGAAAATACGATAAGTAAATAATCTAGAACCTTCAAATATTATTTCAGACACACCTAAAAACTTATTGATAAATAAGTGATAGTAAACAAAATTATTTTAAATGCACACATACCTTTTTTCACCGTGCTTTCTGACGGTATATTCAAAATTTCAGTTATAATATTTTCTTCAAAAATCTGTACATGAGTTTCAAAACGTGTTACAAGCAACACAAACATGACCACGTTTATTCTCTGAAAAAAAGATAACATATAAAACATTGAACGCTGCGATATTCACTTTCGGTCTTATTTACTTTTCTTTATTTATGCTATTGAGTGCGTACCGAAAACAAAACACCTGACAAGAAAAGTTCTTTTATTTTATTTTATGATGTAACCAGTCATCGTTTTATCTAGTCGGTAGAAAAGAAACGTTTTACAACTGGGCAGTCCCGTGATTTTATAGTGTTTGTTTACAAATTCAAAGGTTGGGATTTATTTTATAGCTACGTCGTTTCCCAAAATACCACGAGTAGTTTGGGAATTCACTGATGCGCGTGCACCTGCGAGAGCAATTCCCAAAAGCATTATGTCATAACGGCTTTCTATTTACATAAGATGCTTATTTTAAATTGCATTGAAGGAATTCTTCGAGATGGTATTCAGATACTTTTTTCTTGAATTATTTCAATGCTCAAATAGATTAAACGCACATACATTTATTTTTAGGTTCTTTGAGTTTAAAACATGAGAATGTTGCTGTCTGTTAATGGAATGTAATGGCTACCAAATATGTTCACACACTTATGAATTTTGATGAAATGCTGTTCTATCGTTACTAAATGAGAATGCTTCTAAAAATATTTCTTAACAAAACTACCTTAAATGTTTTTTAAAAAAAATCTTTAAAAAAGTCCTATGTCATAACGGCTTTTAATTTACATAAGATTTTTGCTTTAAATTGTATCGAAGGAATTTTTCGAGATGGTATTGAAATGTTTTTTGCTGGATAACTTCAATGCTCAAATAGATTGAACGCACTTGAATTTGTTTCAGGTTATTAATTGTATGTAAACCATGAGAATGTTGATGTTTGTTAATGACATGTAGTGACTACCAAAAAGTGGTCAAGGACTTATAAATTTTGATGAAAAACTGTTCTGCCATTAACTAAATGAAAATAATGTTTAAGAAAGTTATAAAAAATGAGTTATTAAAAAGAAACAGAGCAGTTATTTCACATGAATCATCTCAGACTTTAAAGAGATTGATATAATTTAAATATTGTGATATTTCAATCAGTCAGTTTTAGTAGAATATCCTTCAGTATTTCCAATATACTCCAGTTCCAATAGAACGCTTTTCCTTATTTTATTTTATTTTTTATTTTCTTCTTTAAAGCTAGTTATCACATAGTACAGAGTATTAAAAAGAAGAAAAAAATTAACTTCTCGATATACTGAATTGATTTACCTCTAATATGAAAAGGTACTACTTTTCGAATGATGTCTGTTGTTTTCTTACAGCTACTAATTTAAACGTAATAAATAAACATAAAGAAATAAGCAAGCAAAGATAAAATCCAAACGATTTTTAAAATGTCACCAAAATGTAAAAATTAAAAAATGACATACGATAATTTTAGCTAAGAATTTATCCGAGATCTTTTCAATATACTATTACTTTTGTAATATATTTTATTGTTCCTTTCTTGCATTTTCAGTTCTATCAAGAAAACAAAATAAAACTAAACGAATTTTCTTTTCAAAATTCCCTGGATATTATATTAAAAGTAATACTGCATTTATTGTTTGGATTCAATTCGAGCCACTAGAGGTTTTTTCTTTTAAAATGTATCTTTAACTGTATAGTAATATGAAATAATAATACGAATTTCAGGTATTATAATTTTGTTTTTCTGCACAAATCTAAGTCATTATACCATCGATATTATAATTTCCACTTTCACTCGAGAAGGGAAAACATAAAAATTGTTTTTAAAATATCGGCTTCCTTATTTGAATACATTTCAGCATTTTATACCGTAAAAACAGAATAGATTACACGAATTGTATATTTATTGCAACTTTTTACAACACTTTTTGGAAAATCTGTCTGTCTGCCAAGTCCTATTCCTGGTTTGTGAAGAAGATAATTGAAAAATTCAAAGAGCTAAGTGGTAAGAATATGAAACCTTTTTGAATATAGTATCATCAGGAATTAATATCTCTATCACATTCTCGACAAAAACTATTTATGGATCGGCATATCTATTCTAGTATATGTGATTGCGACATCTTAAAAACGAATTAAACCTTATAAATGAAATTTAGAATTCTATAATAATCGTGACGGTTCAATTCAGTTAAGTAGCATAATACAAAAATTAGGTTTTTTAATTAATTTTTGATATAATGTATCCTAAAGAAATATACTAAATGCGTACTCTATTTTCTTTACAAAAACTTGATTTGTGTAAATATTTAATGAAAATGATTCTGAATCAATTGTAAATGAAATATTTACAAATTTACATATTAAATAAGTGTTTATTTAAAATTTCATGAATTAAGAATTTCTCGATTATTTGAAAACAAGTTTATTTTATTTTAAAATATTTAAATAATCTTTCAATTATGGAAGCATAAGTTTTCCATTGCTCTCTGAATCTGTTATTTAATTTTTTTTGCATGGAATTTTTGCAAAGAATCATATATCATATTTTGTTAAATTTCACTAAAACATCTATTTACATAAATGCTTATAATAGATGGTGAATGTTTATATCCACGCTATGGCATTTTAATACTGAAATCCACTTTACAACTTCGCAAAATGAAATTTTTTTTAATGCCCAAAGCATAAAATGAGATAATATTCAATTCTATATAAATCAACTTAAGATATTTATATTATGATTATGACGACAATAGAATAGAAATTATTGAATTATAGACAAGCCTATTAATGACTGAATTAATCTAATTTCAGTCGATGTATTTTTTCTTTCTTCAACAAATTTTAAATGTTTAAATATTTTTTTTTCAAATATTATTTCTTTTTTAGTGAGTGTTTAGAAGCATACTACATAAAGCATAGTACATAATAACGTACATCACTGCAGGTTTTGATTAACATTAGCGCCTATTTTGCTTAGCAAGATGAAAATATTTTGCCTTTAAATTAAAATTTCAATAATGGATCATTTCAGTGTATAGGTTTTTTTCTTTGATTATTAAATTTATGGAATCAAAGACTTACATGAAATTTAATAATTTGCTGAGTGTAATTAACAATATTTTTTATTTCCAAATCATTTTTGAACCCTGAATGGATTTTCCCCAAACTCATAATGCATTTCAATTTTTGTTATAACAATGGTAATACTTGATTCAAACTTTCATGATAAAGAAGCAATTATTTTAACATTTTTAGAACATACATTTTCTTTGATCACTAAATTCAAATGATCTAAATGTAGCTACATTTTTATAGTTTTTCTTAAAATAACAGTAAAATTACATTAAATTTATTTTTCGTTAACATTTAAAATATATAATCTTCGATGATTAATATTGAATAACAGACCTCAATTGGACTTTGTATGTTTCAAAGGTTCCTTTAAAACACGCCAACGTAAATAATATTTTAATAACAGCGAAGTTAAATTATTTCATTACATGTCTTTTTTTTCTACTTCCTGCGTTCCAAGTATTTAAATTTGAATTTTTTTGTTAAATATTATTAAAATGAATTTTTCAATCTATCTTTATTTTGGAAAGCATTTTTTAAAACAATTTCCTACCATTTACCTCAGAGCAGTTTTCTATTGACGTTAAGGTTTATTTTTAATTGCTTTAAAAAAATGTTTTAGATAGAAATAATTCTGACGTAAATACCTAATACTCTGACGCAAATGACAGGAAAATATGTGATAATACGTACTAAAATACACATTATTAAATTATCTCAGCATTCTTTTTAAGTTCAAAAATAGACTAAAAAAACTAAACTGCAATTTAAATAAAAGACATCGTAGGTTTATTTTAAAGGTAGCTGCACAAAAATAGCTGCTAAAAGTCAATATTAGCAAGGAGTTTGTATTTAATATAACAGGAAAGTTAATGAGTTATTGCAGAAAATAAAAGAACGTCTATATATTTGTTCATTCTAAATTAAACAATTTATAGATCTTAAAAAGAACTACCCCCCCCCCCTCTATTCTATTTTTAAAGATATTTTAGGGGATTTTAAGCACTCTCATTGGCTGAAATTTCATTACATAAAAAATGTATTAGCATACTCTTTTTATAACTATATACAGGAATTACAGATAAAGCCAAAGCCATATTTCGAATCATTAAAAACTTAATTAAGTGATGGTAAAAAATTAAATCCTTAATTCTGTTGAATGTCATTGAAAGTCAAACATACTTCTGAAAATAATTGCAGGTGAATAAGAATACATATTTTGAAAGGATCATTTCTTATACTTTTTTTCCTCAGTTCCATATATTTTAGATGTGCCCAACATTTTTTTTTTGTGCTTCTTTGAAATTTTAAGAGGATAAGAATGAAATTTCTATCAAATACCTTTTACTATTCTTTAATAAACTAAAACAACTCTTGTTTTATATCCAAAATATATTGGAAATTCTTATTGGCTTGAAGCTATCGTGGTCACTACACTTACAATTTAAATACAAACTGCAACGGGAATCAGAAAGATAATAAATGGCAGAAAAGAAAAGCTCCTCTTATTAAAGTCATTAAATTTTTATTTCAGTTTTTTAATATTTAAATTAATAATACATTATATACATCTACTCATTTATGAGAGAATATTTAAGTTCTCAATCAATAAATACTTTTAAAAATAATTTTACGTCCATTTAAATCCATACATTCCAAATAAGGCAAATTTACCATTTGGAATATTTTTATTTTGTTATAGTCTCATACACTATTATTTTTATGTAAAATAATATTATATATACATAATATATAAAATATAATTTTGCCGAATAACCGAAAAGAAGATATTTTTGGAATTAATTTCAATTTTTTTCCACTGCAAAGCCCGATTTATACATAAGGAAAAACAATGAAATGCGCCTGTTTACATCGCGACACAAGAGAAAAGGGAGATAAATTTCCACTTTGTGCTTTCATCAAAAGATTCTTTTAGGTATTTCTCTGTCAGGAATTAAAAGTATTAAAGAAATCTTAAATACCTTTGAAAGGAATATGTGGGTCTTAAGGACTTTTATCACTTCGCTAATAGCAGAAGATCTGCAATGACCATCTATTTGTTAGAGCGCGTGTTAGAAATAAGTAAATAAAAAAGTGGAATTTGTTTTAAACAATAAAAAAAACTTTTAGAGTAAAGTAACATGAACAATTTTAAGATATAAGAAATAAGAAATTAATCAGAATTTAAACTAAATTTAAATTATTTTTATACATATATCATTGTTTCAACTTATTTAAAAATTCAGATATTGCAAGTATATTAAACATAGCATCTATTGATAAGTGCCTCAATTTTTTTTATTATTGCAAAAAAAGAATGAGTAAAGCTTAGCAATGAATAAAAATTAAGTCACAGAACAAAACTCTTTTGTCAAAAATGGCCTTTGATGTAAAAGAGAAGTGCCTCTATATTATAAATTAGGAGTGTGGGCTTGGTCTATCGTTGGGACACATTATTGTAAGTTTGTATCCCGGTACTAATTTTAAAATGTGAGTGGTGATTATATGTCTAATTAGTAGCCAAAAGGTTCAATGAATTCCAAATTCACTTTGGGCAAAGAGGGAATTCTTGGTAAATACTTAAAACCTTTTACGAAGCGCTATTAAAGAGAAATTGAGCTGCGTGGTTGCCAATTGCGCTTATAATCAGTTCCCTGCTTTCAACCAAAGGAAATGTTCTGTTATCCTCACTTTGATGGAGTTAAAGATAGACTTTACATATTTTGAAATAACATTCTGTAAAGTTGAATAATTTATGATCTCAGTGACGCTGTCAGTTCGTAACAAGACTTTCATGGAATTTTCCTGAACCATTTGCTAGATTGACACTTAATGTAATTAGCCTTAATTATTATCTTGTAAAATTGATGCGAGGTCTTAGAAAATTTCTCAGAAAATTAGTTTAGTAATAGAGGATTCTGACAGAAAAGAATAAATGACATTGACATGCTTCTGTAAAAGGATTTCATGAAGTCAGTGCAATGCCAAATAACTCATTAATAAATTAATTTGGACAATGTTTTAAGTATTGCTTTAATCTTATGAAAGATTAGATTCTTATTCGAAAAAAAAATTCATATACAAATGGAACAAAATTTACAGTCAGTCTACTTTTAATTTCAAAATTGTAAGCATAAAATTTTTTTATGTGGCAGAAGGTCTTAATAAAAAAATTAAGAAGCAGTTTTAGGGTTCAATACAATTTATGATATCTTCACATAAAGTGTAAACAATCGTAGAAGTTTCCATACTTCCACAAGTTGATGCAGAAGATAAGTAAACTTTCAATTCAAAAGTTGTGAAAGATAAAAATACTTTAACAACTTTTAAAAGAATTTTATCGCTGTTTATGACATATCTTTAAAGTACCAAGATAAGGCGGAATAAATACATCAATTTCAAACATCAAAAAATCTTTTCTGGGTTTAAACGCTTTTTTTTCCTCTAATTCTGATTTTCTCTTTGTGTGCGTGTGTTAATTTAACACAACAATAAACGTGCGAAATTTCAGCTCAATTTTTTATCTCCTCGTATACGTAGTATTCTGATGTATTCTTATGATGATTAGGTGAGTGCCAAAAGTAGCGTTACACCGGCAAAAGCTCATAAATAAATTTTTTAAAATAGAATTTAAATAGCCATCAAACGACTAGATATTCAAAAAAATTCATAATATTATGTACTGGAATTTAAAAACAGCCAAAGAAAAAAAACCCGGAGTTATATAAAAAAAAAAGGACCAGGCATAAAAAAGAAAAAGTGAAGAGGTCTAAATGGCCCAAGCAGAAAGGCATACATAATATTCCAACAGCATCATTGAAACATAATTTGTAAATAATAAAATTTACCGAAGATAGGCAATTTAAATTTAGAAAACAGAAGAAAAAAATGAAAATAAAAAATTAAAAAAAGAAGCAAGGAGAAAAATATAAATGAAAAAAAAAATAAATAAACAGAAAAGTAAATATATACAATGGCTTAATCTAAGGTAGAGTCCATGATCAGGAACAAAAGGCCAGATAGAGTTCTTTTTGCATTTTTTTTCTTGTACTCACTAGATGCTGTCCACTTTTAACAGTGCTTGACAAACTAGGATAAATTATTGTTCAATTTGGAAAATTCTGTTTTCATTACGATATAGGAAATCCAAAATATTTTGAGCTTCTAAAGTCAATTTATTGTTTAATTGAATTTGAGAAATATTTAGTTGAGGTTTAATAAGTTTTCTCAAATGACGAGGAATAGGGCAATGGAAAATGTGGTGTGGAATGTCATCATAATCATTACCACGTCTACAACTACAATTTCTCAAGCTGAATCTTTTAAGATAATGCGGGCAAAGTCCATGGTTTGTAGTTAATTGGGCTAAATATTTATTGTCAAGACATCTATTTCTTTTCACCTGAGAAAAGATACAGAAATTAAAGCGTTTTTTTTTCTTCATTATTTTCCCATTTTAATTGCCATTCATCGATGAGAATTTTACGAAGTAGAGTTTTGATTGTCCTTTCATATTCTGCAAGGTAATAGTCTATTGTATGCTTAAGTGAGGCGGCTTTGGTAGCCAGATCGGCTAGTTCATTACCTTTAATGTTAATGTGGTCTTTAACCCAGTGTAATGAAATATTACCATCTACCAAATTTTTAACATCTACTGAATTATTTTTGGGGTTGAATGTTTGAAGAACCTTTAATTCACTAAGGTTGCCCGTGAATAGAACATAATGCAAATACCTTTTATTATCGTTTTTCCTATTTAAAACTTACCATATTGCAAAAAAAGTCGCCGTCCTGGCATAGGGGTAGCGCGTCTTCCCCGTGATCTGGGAGTCCTGGATTCGAGCCCCGGTTTGGTCACGGTTGTTCTTCCGTTGTTCTATCTGTGAGATGTGTGAATGTGCCCTCCTTGTAAAAAGGGGTTGTGCAAGCGAATGAGTGATGCGTGAGTAGCAAAGTCGTACTCTTGGCCAAAGTTGGTGCCACTAAAAAAAACAAGAGACGCTCCCCCACCGGCTTAAAATCGCTGTCTTCGTAACAGCGGGCTTACGCATGGCAAGTGCCATAAGAAACAACAAACAACAACATATTGCAAAAAGATCTGCTTGAAAAATTGGACAGTGATTTACAAACCTATACTGAAACTCTTCAATTTTATCTTCGGCCTCAAAAACACAAAAGGCCGCACCAACATGTTCATTCATTTTCGAACCATCTATACAAATGGAATGCGGAGCTGTCACTGCAGAAACATCCCACTGTATTTTTTCAATCTTACTGGGGTGAACCCATCTATTTTCATAACTAATTATTTACGTACGTACGTATTTATACGCAGTATAAAGAAAATATTGTAATCGTCAAGAAATTTGAACTCAAAATATTCATGAATCTCTATGTTTCAGATTCCCAGTGTTCGAAAAACACATTTCTGGAAAATGGTAGTCTGTCTGTTTGTAACTAAGATAGCTGATAAATGGTTGGAATACTGTCTTTACACCAAATTTGCAGATTTCTATCACAATTGGAGTAAAATTTAATCAAAGGAAGTCTTCGCCTATTCAGCTTTTCAAATATAAGTTAACACGCATCCACATATGAATTTTATACATATGAAACCAAATTCTTGTTTAAGTGTATAAATTAATCTTTAATTATTTAATTGGTATTAATTCCCCATCTCCTACAGGAAATGGGAATCTAAAAGAGATACAATAATAGAAAATATGTAGAAGGGACTTCCATATACAGAATAGATAGAAGGGATTTCTTCTCTTTTAAATGTTTTAAAAATTCAATATTATATATATATATATATATTAATTGTAATTGAAAGTAAGAAATAGACTCATCTTTAATTCAATAATTCAATGTAATTTTTGCCGCTTTATTAATTCGTTTAGAAAAACTTATTGAATCTTTTATTTCTGTTTATTTCTCATAAGAGGCATGTTGCTCAATTTGTAACTCCATAAATTTTTCAGGGGTATTCTAAATATACAATACTTTTAAAAGGTGCGTTAAGTTGTTTTCTGAATAGCATTAAAATTAATTATTAAATTTAGTTTCTAGAAATTGATAAAACTAAAATTAATTAATTAATTAAAATAAATTTTTTAAGAACTTCCAAATATTTTAATCGTATTATAATTACTTCTTGTCATTGCTTATCTCCAAAATATTTTACTGCAGTTTTTCGCCATTTACCAATAAAGAGTAAAAAATGATGCATTTTTCAACTATTTTGCGAATATTTCTTATCCATTGGCATAGGAAACGATCTGATATAAATAGGATTTCACTGAGAGTAATGCTGTCTGTTTTTTTCTTCATTGCTTTGTTTCACTATCAAAACTTTCGGTTAATTTTAAATTACTTTAAATATTTACGGTTGATATAGTGTTAAATATTGTTCTAACGAAAGTCAGAAAGAAATGTTGCTACATCGTAACCGCGCCTTTTGATTTGTCTTGATAATTACAAGGTATTAAACAGAACCTTTCTTTCAACAATGAAAGAAAGTCACAAAGTAAAACGTTTGAAAAAATAGTGAAAATAGCTTGATTTTCTGAGCAACAATATAAACTATTTTGGAATTTATTCAAAACAATATTTTTGAATAATTGTCAAAATTCAACGAAAATTCGCACAACTGTTACATTCCCATAATTAAAAAGACAATTTTTTTTTATATTTTCAAACATTATAAATTCCATTTTTGTGCTATAGTATTTTCTGAAATAATTGCGGAAAACGCCAAAATCGAGATTAATTTTTAATCAATAAAAATTCTAATTAAAATTTCATTAAACTCTCTCTAAGGTGCACATTCTCATCTTCCAAGCCATATTTATGCCAAATTTGTTAACTGTGGGCTAAGCGATCTGACCTACAGCGTGCCAATATACACACGTTCATCGTTATTTATTAGTAGACAGAAAAATCCATTTGAAAATCATCTGATTATAGAATGAATTGCAAACTGAACAACAATCACAAAATATAAGAGCTATAAATGAATGGCAAGAACATTTAAAACATATTAGGCATTTTATTTTTGTTTTAAATTCAGTCTAAAAATATTAAAACATTAACACAGAACTAAAACGCTGTGAAACTTTATCCCTGAAATCATTAAAAATGTAATAGGGATGCAAAAGCTAAATAAATTTAATTTCAAAAACATTAAAAACGTCTTACGAAATTAGAAGTTGGAATTATCAATCTTAAAAACGTTTAAACTAAAAAGGCCAAATATAATCACTGAAAAAATACATTAAAAACATATTAATAATTTTAAAAAATAGAAAGATTTGATTTTAAGAATTCTGAACGGCATATAAAAAATATTATATTCTTCAGAAAATTTATTGACTGTTTTATAAAAATTTATGTAATGAGGATCTATCTTGTAATTAAATTTCTTTTACATTCCTAATTTCTTACAATCTAAAATAAATTTCTTTTACATGCATTATAAAAATTTATATTCTTTCTTTCCAGAATATATAGAATAAACAGTTCTATATATTCGTATGCTAGAATATATACGACTGTTTATTCTATATACTCTAACATACTTTTTTTCATTAAAAAAGTTTTTTGGAGATATTGCAGCAATTAACAGCATAATAATAATTCAAACTATAACTAATGCAACAAATCAAACAGAAAATCTTGAGTGCTGCACTTACAAACACTTTTCAACAATTCACCAACAACAAAGTACCTCATGCAATTAATGGAATAGATAGATTGTGCGTTATCTTCTTCAACGATTACCAAACGATTCGCAGCAAAGGAAAATAAAACAAAATGTTGTATTTATCGAGTGCTTTTCAAACTGAAAGGCAATAAATAAATTCACGCAATTGTTTTGATGCCGTTGAAAAGAGGAAAGAAGAAGATCAAATTAGAATATTTAACAATTGAATGGAAATTTATTCTGCGCTAAAGGAAATCCATGTAACATTTAAGAATTCAACAAAAGAGGTTTCCTGTCTTAACTTGGGAATTACTAATCAATTAATGGGTATCCCCATCTTTTTTACTGAAAAATAACCTTAGGCATATACAGAATTACCCACAGATGGGATTCGTTTTACTCCATATCCACCTAGAAAGGGGCGATGAAAATAATATTTTTGTAAATATTTTAGTAAAGAGGAATTTCAACATTTATTGTCCATGTGAATTCTGAAAATTAACTATTGTTTTGATGTTCACAGATAATTATTTGTATTTGAATGAACTCGGGGGGGGGGGGCTCCATTTCGTTTAGATAATCTGTTGTCTTACAATTTTCAAAAGCTTCGGTGAATTTTAACATACTACATAAGGTGTTTGTTAAAAATGATGGTGATCCTACTTTTACATCAGAGTTCAGGTCCCGGATTATTTTCATTGAATTCGTATTTATAATGAAATTTCCATGGACCCGTTTCTCCATAATTCTTTTCAACATAATGGAACTTGAGCATAGGACGCATGATTAAAGGATTTAATTCTTGAAACATTTATTATCAGTAATAAACATTAATTAAAATTATAATATTCTTATACACAAAACGAAATTAATTTATTTCTTAGAATGCTCACAACTATGAAAGGTTTGAGAGTTAGCGCAATATCTGAAATCATACCCCGATCTAATATAAGCTGCTACTTCGGTTAGCTTTAAATAAAGGTGGGTTTACACACTCGGCCAGTTATAAGACAGCCAGTAGGCAGCTCATGCGTTATTGATTGATTGATTGATTGAGGTTTTATGGCGCAAGAGCCATGATGTTGGCTAGGCAGCTCATGCGTAGAAAGGCTGAAAAATGCTGTCGGTCTATGGCAAGTACTTGACACGACGGGACAACAACATGCCGCTGTACTGTACATTTTCCTTGCCGTGCATGCGTTTGTAGAATTTGGCGATTTTTTTGGTTCGAAAAAATTGATTACTTATCATGGATTAATTCCAACATTTTTTATTCCTTGTTTTTTCTGAGCCGAGGTGATGTTTTTTTAAAACTTTTATTAGCCAATTTTTTATCTAGTTTTCCAAATTTAGGTATATTGACTTTTTATTTTACCAAGTTTCTTTTTGTAAATATCCATCATTTTAATACAATACGCAGTGAAAAAGAAAAATTCAGGAACGCCAAAACGGCAATTTATACCCAAACATGTAATACTTGAATCTGTCTTATGAAATTGTGGCAAACATAAATCAGTCCCTTTCTGCGCATGCGTTGCCTTTCTGGTCGCCTTATAATTGGCCGAGTGTGAACCTAATTTTACATTATTTTCATAAGTGCTGTGAAACGTAAATAATGAAACTTAATGTTGATCAGTCTTAAATTAATTAATTGGTGATCATGACATAAAAGTGTGAAATACAGAATAACGTTTTTACCTCACCTTTGAAAAATTATTCTTGTGGAAATATCTAACAATATTATTGCTAATTTTGATTTTTGGATTTAGAATTCAATTCAAATATCTTTAATTGATATAAATAATATTTTTAGTTATAAATATTTGATAAAACCCAGCTATATTGGTCTCTCCAAAATTTTCTCGCATACTCTCTAATAAAACTTGTCACGCAAGAGAATGTCTTGAGTGGCATCGGCGTACAATAGTTACGATATATTAACTTCTGGATTGTATTTGGCATTTTTATTGAATCCATTATGTCATCCTTGTCGAGTTTTTTGGCTATTTATGCATCCAAAAATCTAATTTGGGCTTTAGACGCATTGTTTTCAACCAATTGAAACAAAGGTTTGACACAAAACTGCACTTGTAGTCATAAAATCCCTTACCAATTTTCATATATTTAAACTATTGCGTATTTTAAGGTTCTCTTTTATATGTTTCTGAAAGACCGACATACACTCAACGCGATTCGGCTCAAAATTTGATAGGTTCGATTTGATTCTAAACATGTGTACCGAATCTTATCTATCTAGCTCTCTTCGTTTCGTAAATATCATTTTAACTTATATTCTTATTAACTTATTTAACTTATAGCAGGACAGATGTACTTCCTCTGAAGAGATTCTATTGAAGATTTGAGAGAAATGTGCACATTTGGTGTAAAGACCTTATATCCAACTTCAACCGTCCAGCTCAAAGAGAACTTTTGAATTATTTTCGTCTCAGAGAGACAGACAACCGATGAACATTTGCCAAAAAATGTCTTTTTCGAATTCAGGGAGGTTTAAAATGATTAAATCAATTAATCAAAATCTAGAAATCGAAATTTTTTAGGATTACTATATTATGTATATAAAGAAATAAGCCATCAAAATTCAGAAAACATTTAATACCTATCAATCAAGATGATATCGGTAAATATACATTTTTAAAAATTTTAAAATGGTGTAAATATTTATTTTGTGCAAAACCAATATTTTTGGTAGTTAGAGCGGAAATACTACTAAATTTCGCTTAATTTTTAATTAATTAAAAGTTCAAAAACTCCTGCTGAGGCATATATTCTCACCTTTCAAAGTATATATGTATCATTTTTGAAAATTGTAAGTCAAAACTCGGGTTTGTTAAACGCCAATTCCCATACATAGGCGCATTCATTCTTCTTTATTACTGATAGTGATTATTTTGACAAAGCATATTTTAAATATATCTTACATTTATTTGAAAATTACTAGTTAATTGTAGTTACAATATTTTTCAATTTTTCATTATTATTTTATTCACACTTTCTTTTATTTTCTAACATCATTTTTTATTTGGCGATATGACATAGTTGATCTCCTTTTTTTAACGGCAAACAGTTTAGTGGGAAAATGAAATTCGCCAGGATATAGTAGCATATATCGCTTACAGAAATCCATCGATATCAGGAAATATGTAAGAAAAAAATGATGATAAAGATGCTTCTCAGAAAAAGCTATGAGTGTAAAAGTATTTTCGCCTTATTCCGTCTGACGACTTCCCGAAATAGAATCCTGAAATTGTTGCTGCTTCTTTCCAAGAAGAATATCAATACTTCTCCCCTAAGAAAGTATTTTTTTCCTCTGATATATTTTTTAAGCCGACATTTTCTTCAAAGCATGAAAAAAAAATCTTTCTTTTTAGATACAAGAAATTTCTAACTTTTCATTGGCTTCTTTTTCAACACCTCTTCTAAGCCACCCGAACGTTTTTTGGGGGAAACGGAAGCAACCTAATAAAGCTGTCGTAAAATGCGGAAAGAGTAAAAATTTCTTAATATCTATCCGAAGTTAAATCAAGCGTCGGAAAAAGGAAAATTAAAGATTACTATAAATGAAAATAATCAAAATACACTATATTGTTACTTATCTATAATATCACTTATCCATCTAATTAAATATATATATAAATTTATTTTGTGTATCTCGGAAAGGGCTCTAACGATTTGGATAAAATTTTATACCTAGATAAAATTTTGCTTTTGAAGTATATAGGTTTCTTTCCTGAAAAACCGTGATTTTACACACACACACAAATTATAACTATTAGAATAAGTATAGTCAACTTCGGCCTCGAAGTGTAGGCAGTGGTATAAAGTGGTCAGAACCTCACGAATAACGCGTGTTTTGCGTGCCTTATGCGTTACTGTTTTTTACTTATGCATTTATATTTAAAATTTGTGCTTTTTAAATTTATCTGTGTAATACCAGAAAAAAAAGCGATTTTACATACACACAAAAAGCATTTTTATAACTAACTATTAGAGGTAACTTTTATAACTAACTCATGCTGACAATATCATATAGCGCTCTCTTGGACCCTATTTAACCACGGCAAAAGTGAGTGTAAGTTCAAAACTATAATTAATGATAGATAAACTGTAAAATAGCAAGATATTTCTGAAAACATGTTCAATTAAGTCTATATATATATATATATATATATATAATTACGAATCTGTAATGCTTCTTCCCAGCATAGTTGGTTCCATCATCAGAAAGACCGTTTCACAGTCATCTGTATTGGACGGAGGAGTCCGGGTGTCATGTCGGAGGTCCCAGAGCTTGGTGACAAACTTGGCGACTTTGGCGCCAAAATAGATTATACCGAAACATCGAGAATTTTCCCGATCCGTCCATTGGGAACCGAGATACGCCTTGAA
>JAPMOR010029889.1:87609-99388 GCA_026543865.1 Argiope aurantia
ATCATAATACTTCCAGACACTAGAGTACCAACTCACTGCATGCCTCCACACCCCCGTGTATTTATTGTTAGAATAGATTCAAGTTATTCTTTTCATGCAGTTAAAGTTTGAATTTTGTCATAACAAATATATATATATTCTCAAATTATGTATGAAATTAAAGTTTAAAAAATTTATTAAAATTAGAGAAAAAAATAAAATTTGTATTACTCTTTTTTTTTTTTTAATTTGAAGACAGTATAAAATCTTTGCAGACTCTAGAGCATCAACCTTTTTGCAGAATGATATTTTCAGAAGTTGTCATTGAAATAGCCTCAAAACGTGTTTCATTTTTAATCAACGTCTTGACTCTGAAATGTTGACCTTCTTCCCTCAAATGACATCAAAATTGGACACAAATCGTGAATGTGTATTCAGGAACACACAAACAGTCAATTTACTATATATAGATGCGCATTTCTATAAATGGCATTTTAGTATTACATTTTTATTCCATTGAATTTCCAAATATATAAGCCAGCGATGAAATGCGGAAAGTATGTTGACTATTCTCAGAGAACAGCGGGAATTCGATCCGGTTTAACGTTCAAGGTCACCGATGTTTGAAAAATGATCGATTTTTAAGGTCCTGCTCTGAACTTTTGAATTAAGTCCAACATTTCGGTGCTGAAGACATTTGATGGTCGAATCGCAGGATTTCAAGTGCTTAAATGCCCATATAAGGAGCAATAAATGCTACGATTAATTTAATAGTTTATATTCTTATTTCGGCTCACTTTTAAGTTTTGTTGAATGGTTTAGTTTCATATTTTTTCACACAAATTTATTACTGAAGCACCATGCTGGTCATGATTATGTTTCTTACAATTAAAAAATAAATGTCTTTGTTATTATTTATTTTATTAAATAAATAATAAATATATTATTAACATATTTATTATTGAAGCGCTGGGTTCCCCATGGTTATTTTCTTTTTCAAAATAAGAAACAGCAGAAATGGTCTCCCCCAAACCTTCTTCCATATTTTCTAATAAAATTATCATGCCGGAGAACGTCTTACATGGCAGTGGCAAATAATAGGTGGGAAATATTAACTTTTGGCTTGAAGTAAGCAACTTTACTGAATCTATCATGTCATCTTTGGCTAGTTTCTTGATGATTAATCCTTTGCATGCCATTAATAGCACCCAAAACTCGAATTTGAGCTTTAGATATATTTTTCTCAACCGATTGGAACAAAGATTTGACACAAAACTGCAGTTATATTCTTAAAATTTCAAAACAAATTTGATATAAGTAAGCCATTATGTTTTGGAGTTATCGTTTTGAAGTTTTTGGAGTTTTGGAGTAACATGTTTCTGAAAGTACAGACCAATTGACACTCAACCCATTGTTAGATTAAACTCAGAATTTGATAGGTGACTACACTACAGATGATAAACATGTATACCAAATTTTACCCATCCAGCTCTCTTTGTTTTGTAGTTGTCGTGTAAGATTATATTTGAAAAACCGGACAGACAGATTTCTTTGATATAAAAATTTGATATAAATTTTCAAATTTGGTGTAAAGAGCGTATACCAATTTTCATCCATCTAGCTCAAAGTGGACGGACATTGTGTTTTTTTTAACTCAGGGAGATGTAAAGCGTAGCGATTCATCAAAATCTTGAGTTCGAATTTTGTGACGATTACTATACTTTCTCTATACTACGTATACGAGAAAGCTGAAAAAATTATTTATTTTATTATTATTATTTATTTTATTAAATACATTTACTGCAAATATAACTAAAAAACAAAAAATAAATAAATTGCGAATTTCACTTATTTTCTTAGTAATGATTATTATTACTTCCCAACATTGGCAAAACCCTTGAGAAACTCCTCTTGCAGAGACTTAATCATCACCTCAGAGTAAATGACTTGCTCCATCCAAACCAATTTGGTTTCAGGGGCGGAAAAGCAACCACGCAATACAGCAACTAACGGAAAAAATTCATAATTTCAAACAGCAAAACGAACAAACACTGGTAATTTCTTTAGACATCCAAAGAGCTTTCGATAATCTGCAATTCTCTTCCATCCGCATTAGTCTCGATAAACTTAAATTCAATTCAAAAACTACAGAAACACTTAAAGATGTCCTAGAAAATAGAGAAGTCCTTCTTCAAACATATCAAGGTACTGCCACCTGGTCACAGCAGAAAGGCTGCGCGCAAGGATCCTGTTCTGGACCAGTCTTTTGGAATCTTGTCGCAAACGAAATTCTTTCTGAAAAATGGCCACCAAACATTCACCTCCAGGCATTTGCAGACGACTTTGTTTTTGTAGTAGCCGAATCTACAAGAGCAAAACTGAATTAAGCCGCCGAGGATGCTCTCTCAATCTCCAAGTGCTAGACCGACAAGCATCACCTGCAAATCTCCATGCGTAGAAAAATCATGTAATATCTTGATAAGCAAATTAGTCAACGGGCCAACAATTAAATGTAATAACGTAACTATAAAAAGGCAACAATCTTTAAAATATCTCGGTGTTACCATCGACAATAAGCTCAACTGGATTCCTCACCTCCTTAACACCAAAACGAAGGCGACTCTCTTATACCAAAATCTCAGCAGAATTGCTGGCTCCACATGGGGTCTGAAAAAAGAATTCAGTCGTCATCTCTACTTCATCGTTGCCGAGAGAATGATCCTACATGGAGCATCATCTTGGGCCTATCCTTTCTCATCCCGACAACAAAGAATCCTAATCTCAATACAGAGAAAATTTCTCCTGAGTATTTCTGGAGCATTCAGAACATCCACGGCAGCACTACAAGTTATCGAATAAATTCTTCCACTTCACATCAAAGCACAAGCAGAAGCAACCTATGTAAGAGTAAGTCGTCTCCAATTACCTAGCCATTTTCAGAATATATCATTCCATCCTGAGAACTTCGAGATGAAATGCTCTCACACAAAAATCTTCCCCTCAGACTTTCTTCTTGAGTGAGTGAGTGAGTGAATATTATTCTAGCGCAAGATCCATTCTCTGGATAAAATGCGCCGCAACTAGATGAAAACTTTAGTGCTACGTCTTAAAACTTTGTTTAAAATGTTTATAATCTGTTATTAAAAAAGTCAACTACAAATTAAGAACAACGAGAAGGAAAAAACAACATTTCAAATTTCTTTGATAAAACCAGCCTCCTTTAAATAAAAGAAAATGTTAAAATGCGGTTTATATCCAATTAAAAGTGGAAGACAAGGAACAACTGTATTAAAATATTTAAGACGCAATGAGTTCAGTGACTGACATTCGATCAATATATGTCGGATAGTTAAACTATCACCACAACGACTACAAGTTGGTGGTGGCTGCTTTAAAAGTATATGTTTATGTGTTATTCTAGAATGCCCTATGCGTCATCGTGTCAGAATAACATCGCATCTGCGATTTAGGGAGGAACACCAAAGTTCAATAAAAGGTTTCACTGTGTGTAGTTTGTTTTCTATCTCAAGGTTCCATTGGCTCTGCCAATTTTGCAAAAGCCATTTCCGAACGGAAGAACGTACATCAGCATAAGGAATGGATTGTTTGTGGGATTCGGTTGCTGATTTCGCAGCAATATCCACTATTTCATTCCCTCGGATGCCCACATGGGACGGAATCCAACAGAAAAGAATTTCAAAACTATTCTGACATAGGTTCTTAAGCAAATTCCTGATGTCAGAAATATATGCATGATTCTGGGATTTTTCAATGAGGGCTTGAAGGACACTCCAAGAATCAGAATAAATGATCACCTTTCTAAACTTATTCTTAGCAATATATTGTAAAGCACAATATATTGCTGTGACTTCCGAGGTAAAAACTGAAGTAAATTCATGTAATTTGTGACTTATAACTACATTCTCACAAACAAAAGCATAACCAACATGAGACTCGGATTTGGAACCATCCGTGTATACAGGAATGTAGGCGCTGTATATGTGTCTGTGAGCAGAAAAAAGTGCTCTAAAAAGGAAATCGGGAGTATTGGACTTTAAAAATTTTTTTAATGGATGAAGCAAAACAACATCATATTGACCTCAAGGTGGTATACAAAAAGCACTTTCGTCATGAATTTCAATATTATGGTAAGTTTCTGGTAATATCCTCAAAATACGTGTTCCCAGAGGAGGTATACAGGATCTGCGGACGTTGAATAGTGGAGATAGACTACAATTTATAAACATTCTCCTTAAAGAATGAGATCGGTTCGATAAAACACGGAAATAGTAACAGATGGACAACATGTTTCGTCTCAAAGACAACGAAGGTTCATATGCTTCAACATATAGACTGCTAATCGGGGATGTTCTAAATGCACCGCAGCATACACGCAGAGCCTGATGATGTACGTAATTAAGACGAGATAAATGAGAATTTCGAGCCAAACCATATACAAAACAGTCGTAATCCAATTTGGGGCGAATAACGCTTCGATATACTTTCAACAAACTAGGGCGATCAGCACTCCAAGTAGTATTTGACAGAACTCGAAGGATATTCAACGATCGCAGACATTTGTTCCGTAAATCCATGATATGGGTGAGGAAAGTCAAGCGTTTGTCGAATATAACACCAAGGAATGTATGTTTCGCATACAGTCAGAGGATTACCGTTCAACTTCAATTCAGGGTCTGGATGTAGTGGCCTTCTACAAAAATGCACGCATCTAGTCTTCTGAGCAGAAAATGTGAAACCATTGCTTTCGGACCAGGTTGCCATGTTGTTAATTGCAATTTGTAACTGCCGTTCTATAAAACGCATATCCCTAGCAGAACAGGAGATCTGCAAGTCGTCAACATAGATGTTTTTATGTACAGTGGTTGGAATGGGGGATAGAATCTGGTTGATTTTTATAATAAATAGAGTCACGCTTAATACGCTGCTCTGCGGCACTCCTCCCTCTTGGCAATAAGCTTTCGATAGAGTATTCCCCAATTGGACTCTAAATAGTCTGTGTGCTAAAAATTTTTTGATAAAAATAGGTAAATTCCCACGAAAGTTAAAATCAAACAAATCCTTTAAAATTCCAAATCTCCAATCTCTATCGTAAGCTTTTTCTATGTCAAAAAAAACGGACACCAAGTGATTTCTTCGTACAAAGGTATCTCTTATGTCTGTCTCCAAAGCTGTAAGATTATCAACAGTGGAACGTTGCTTTCGGAAACCACTTTGGAAATGGGATATAAATGCATTTGTCTCTAATACATGGATCAAGCGAGCATTCACCATTTTTTCAAGAAGTTTGCACAGGCAGCAAGTTAACGCATTAGGCCTGTAATTAGTGGGATTTTGAGGGTCTTTATTAGGTTTTAGTATAGGTATCACAATAGCATTATTCCATTGAGAAAACATGTTCCCTCCAGATTCTGTTAAACATATACAAGATATTGACCAAAGCATCATGAGAGAGGTGTTTAAGCATAGCATACGTAACTCCATCCGGACCAGGAGCAGTTTCCTTCGCATTTGATAAAGCATACTGTAGCTCGGAAAGAGTAAAATCAGAATTATATGGCAGAAGTTTGCTTGTATGAAAGCGTAGAGGATTTCGTTTCGATCGACTTTTAATTGAAAGAAAGGGCTCTGTATAACTACTAGAGTCACATACGGACGCAAAAGCTTCTGCAAGAGCATTCGCCATTTCTTGCAAGCTGTTAATTTCTCTGTTGTTTATTCTAAGGGGTGTCGGAACCCCCAAATCTTCAAAAAAACGTGATTTGAGATTTTTGGATTTTTAAAATCTCTAGTTTTTCTTCTTTCTAAAAATATATTACTTTAATCTCTACGATAATTAGAAGCGTGAAAAATCTAAGTTAAAGTTGGAAACGAAACAGAGCCACGCCCCTTTTAAAGAGACTAAAATGTAAACAACTTGGTTTACTTCCGCTTCACAGGTCAATGTGCGACGGGAAATGAAACATTTTCTTTGCACTATAAGGTAAGCCTTCCTTTAATTTTCTCTAGCTGATAAGAAGAGTTTCTATTTTTGAATCTGGCAGATTTAAAGCGTTGTTTATACTTGCGAAACCACGTTTTATTTTATTCTTTGTACCGTTGTGTTCTACACTACTTGTGAGTTCATAAAAGGTTGTGTATAATTTTGATTATTAATCATGCCTAGATCATCTTCAAATGTTTTTAAAAAGCGGAAGGGAGGCTTTAATAATAAAGCAAGTCAGCAAACATCTGAAGAAAGATATGTCAACAATAGAAATGTTTCAACTGAAAATGTGGTGAAAGAAAATTCTTTCAACTCTGCAAACCTTTCTATCGATAGTGTGAATATATCGTCTAGTGAAAAGAAACTTTTGAATGAGAACATTGGTTATTCAAATAGTTTTTCTGGATATAAAAATGTTATTGTTGACATCAATATTTTAGCAGGGGTGTTTTTTGAAGCAGTGAAATGCTTGGAATGTGGAAACGCTGCCCTTCATTTAAAATTAAATGAAAATAATTGGGGAGCAGCTGTGCAGTTCCATTTAGAATGTGCACATTGTAATTATGAGTACTCATTTTTCAGTTCTAAGCAAGATGAAAGTGATTTTCCCACTTTTGAAATAAACAATAGGTTAGTGTATGCCATGAGATGCATTGGAAAAGGTGCAGAATCTGCTAGAATGTTTTGTGGTGTTATGAATTTGCCTCCACCCCCCACTAAATTTGCTAAATATAATGCTCTCTTGATGAAAGCAGCAAAAGAAGTGTGTGAAGATAACATGAAGCAAGCAGTACAGGAAGCAGTTGCAGAAAATGACGGTAATCGAGATCTCGCTGTTGCTGTTGATGGAAGTTGGCAGAAACGCGGCTTTACTTCAAGGAATGGCATTGTAACAATAACAAGTGTCGATACAGGGAAGGTACTTGACGTTGAAATTTTCTCAAAACATTGTACCTGTCCCAACAAAAAAAATCACCTCGAAGGTTGCAAGAGAAATTTTGAGGGCTACAGTGGCAAGATGGAAGTCGACGGTGCTGTTTCCATGTTTCAACGCTCCGAATCCAAACATGATGTTCGGTATGTGAAATATTTAGGAGATGGGGACTCGAAGGCTTTCGACTCAGTTACGGGAAACAATGTGTATGGGGATGATTGCCCTATAACAAAATTAGAATGTATTGGCCATGTTCAGAAAAGAATGGGCACTCGTCTTCGACGGCTGAAAACCAAAATGAAGAGAAAAAAACTTTCAGATGGAAAACCCTTATCTGGTAAAGGCAGGTTAACAGATGCAGAATTGACCGTCTGCAGATGTATTATGGTCAGGCTATTAGGAAAAACTGTTCAAATGTGAAAGATATGAGGCAGGCTATATGGGCAATATTTCTGCATAAGTTGTCGACAGACGAGAACCCGCAGCATGGATTTTGCCCATCTGATGCTGATACATGGTGCAAATTTAAAAAAGCAGAATTACTTGGGTTACCCTTCCATCACAAAAACAGTTTACCTGTAGCTGTTGTCGAAGCAATGAGACCCATTTTTAAGGATTTGTCTCACCCTGACTTACTTAAAAAATGTCTTCATGGAAAAACTCAAAATCCAAATGAGAGCGTGAATAATGTAATATGGTCACGCATTCCCAAGAAAACCTTTGTCCATTTAGAAGTTCTTTCTCTGGGAACATATGATGCCATATGTTCATTCAATGTTGGAAACAGCACCAAACTCCAAATTTTAAAAAAACTGAACATAGAGCCTGGTGATTATACGGTCGAGGCTATGAAACGCTTTGACGATAGGAGACTGTCCAAAGCAAAATATGCCAATTTAATGAAAACAAAAGAGGTTAGGAAAAAAAAAAGACTAAAAAGAAAGAGAGAAGAGGATGATACTAATAATAATGTGGATAAAGTGGAGTATGGTGCTGGAGAATTTTAATGGGTAAGTAATTTTACATTAAAATGAATTTTTCTCAGAATGTTAGTTTTTCATGTTCGATGTACCTTTTCTCAGAAACTACTGCATATATGTATGTAATTTTTTCATGAAATGTGTATTGTGTGTGCTAGTATATTTTAAATGTAGCTTTTTAAAAAAACTCAAAACTTTAATTTTTATAAATTTTTTAATGTCAAAAAAAGGTAAAATTTTACTATGTCAACTTAGAAAATTTATAACTTTATAAAAAATCAAAAATTTAACAAAAGCTACATTTAAAATAATAAGAAAGGTGTACTTTACTTGTATAAAAAATTTCAAATGTGTATCTATGATAGATTTTGAAAAAAGGTACATCGAAAAAGACCAATTTAACATTATCGGTATAGGGAGTTCCGACTCCCCTTTTAAACAGGAAAGAGAGACTTCGGGGTATATCCCACAAGCTTTCTTTACTCTGATCCACATTCCTTTTGCCGAGACAGAGGACTTGATATTAGATACGAAATTCACCCAACAACTTTTCTGATTTCACCTTCTAATTAGTCGTACCTTACTTTTTGATTCACTATATATAATGAGGTTTCTTGTTGTTGGTTGCCTTCTGAATTTATTCCATGCTCTTTTTTCTCTTTGCCTAGTTTCAGTGCATTCTTGGTTCCACCATGGTTTCCGATATTTTGGAAAACGGTCCCCAGATTTAGGAATAACAAAATCAGCTGCTGCTATCAATGTGTCAGTAACTAAGCTAACTACATCATTTATATTCTCAGCCGTTACCATTGTTTTTGTAATATTTGCCATAACAGAAAAAAAACGCCCAATTAGCTTTTGAGAACAAATAACGAGGTGGACGTTACATTAGAAAGCTATTTGAAAAAAGGGGGGTCTAAAAAAATAGGGAAATGGTCACTTTCCAATAGATCATTTCCCACTCTAAAATTAAACTTTGGTGCTAAAGATGGTGTACAAATAGCAAGGTCAAGTGACTGAAATGTTCTATTTTGCTTATGAAAATATGTAGGTTCTCCATTATTTAAGAGGCAAAGAGAATGAGAGTCAATTAATTCCTCAATTTATTTCTCGCGAAGATTCACACGCTCACTACCCCAGAGAGGGCTATGGCCGTTGAAATCTCCAACAAGAATCAAAGGAGGAGGAAGGTCATTTAATAAGGCATTAATGTCTGTTTGATCTATAGACACATTTGGTGGCAAGTAAATGCTGCATACTGTAATCAGAGAAGGAGCCATTATTCGGACTGCAACTGCCTGTAGATTCGTGTGTAGAGTAATAATCGACGACGGAATGTCATGGGAGACTAGGAGGGCAACCCCCCCCCCCCAGATGCTCGACTAGAAATAACGTCCTTTCGAATGAGACTGTAACGTCGAATTTTTGCAAGATCTGACGGTTTCCTGGAGTGCAATGCAGGAGGGATGAGTCTTATTAATCAGATCCTTAATGTGAGAAATTTTACTACGCAAACCGTGGCAATTCCAGAAAAACAGAGCTGCCATAAATTCAATTTTTATCTGGAGGTTTTTTCTTCTTCTTTATACCCTCTGCAGGAATTTTCGGAAGAAGCTGAAGAAGCTCCATACCTGAAAATTCGAATGATGACGTATCAATTTTTAAAAAAATCTTCGGCAACATGAGGTCTTGTTGCAAGCGATTTCAGTTTCTTCCTGTTTTTAGCATTTTCTTTTCTTTTTTTTTTTTTTGAAACAGCACCGAGTCGTGGCGCTGATTTTTTTGGAGACAAATTTTCTGAAATTGTAAGTTAATTTTGTGCTTGAGCGGAGGTAGATGACTGGTAATCAGGTGGCACTGGATTAATTAATGCACAGTGACAGTGGGTAATACTTGCATCAGTTTGAGAGCAAGATGTGTTCTGAATTGATTTGAGAGTAGATGAATAGGAAACGCCAACTTTTGGAGTCCTATCATTCACAATTTTTCGAGCTTCCGGGAAAGTTATATTATTTTTTATCTTTACGGAAATTATTTCTTTTTCCAAGGTCCACTTAGGGCAGGATTTAGAAAATGCAGCATGGGAGCCAGAAGAGTTGACACATTTCAGGATGTCAGATGTGCAAGCATTCATTTCATGGCCTGATTCTGCACATTTACTATAAACATTTTCATTGCTTCGACAAACGATTTGCGAATGCCCATACCTCTAACATTTAAAACATCTTAGAGGATTGGGGATGTAGGGTTGAATTTTCCAATTAATATAACCGCCTTATATGGATTTTGGCAAAATCGGCGTTTGAAATGTAAAAACAACATGCTGCGTAGGAAGAAGTTTGTCACCTCGTCGAATATTAATGCGACGAGCGGCACAGACATTTTGATCTCGTAGCTCTTCCAAAAATTCTGCTTCAAAAATCTTTATAAAATCGGGTTCGGAAAGTACACCACGTGATATGTTCATTGTTTTATGGCACGATGTTTGTATTGGGAAGGAACCCAGTGTTGTCATTATACTGATCTGCAATGCTTGTTTCTCGGATACCTGCAATAGTAGATCACCAGAGCGTAATTTTTTTATATTTTGAACCTCACCAATAGTGGATAAAATGAATTTATTAATAAGAAATGGATAAATGGAATGAAAAGTGTTAGGTGTATGAATGACCATGTAAAGAGTAGTAGATTTGGCTTCGACGACGTTAGAAAGTGACCCCATAGGATATTGATAATGATTCAGGTCCGGCGGCATCAGCCACCACGGAGACCAACAGGGGATAGTAATTGCCGGCTCTGGAAACTTTCCAACTTCGACACTTGCCATAATGCTGACCAGAACCTATACGCTGGGAGTCACCCCCGGTGATTTGTGATTTGTGAGGTTTTTTGGCGCAAGAGCCACATTTGGCTAAGCTGCGCCATGCAAATGGTAAAATATAAAATCAGAGGTAAAATACAAGTTCAGATAATAAACATAATATAAACTCAGAACTTAAAATTTATGAAATGTGACAATGCATCAAAAAATTTCAGAGTTTTAAAAAACAAAACAAAAAACATCAATTAAAATCCGAAAGATATGGTATCAAATCATTGTTAATCACAGTGGGCACGGTGATTGAGATAAAATAGGTATTAATTACACTAAATATAAGTATAAAATTTAATAGCTTTTAAAAATTTAAAGATATTTGGGTGGTATTTTTCATCCACCAAGTCCTTAAGAGTCAATGAAGTTGAATGAAAAAAACGAATACGATGAGAGTTAAAATCAGGGCACTCAATTAAAAGATGTTTCACAGTAAAATCCACATGACATTTGGGGCACTTCGGTGCAGCTTCACCAAACAGAAGATGTCTGTGCGTGAAGCGAGTATGTCCTATACGGAGGCGAGTCATTTTGACGTCAGCCTCACGTATAGAAAGGGCAGACCACAATCCAATAATAGGCTTGATGGAATGCAATTTATTTTCAGTACGCTGATCCCACGCTGATTGCCAAGTAGAAAAAATGTATTTTGTTAAGGACTTCTTAACATCGCAATAAGGAAGCCTCAGAGACAAAAGGTCTGCTGCTGATTTTGCCGCTGAATCTGCCATTTCATTTCCAAAGAGACCAACATGACTCGGCACCCAACAAAAAATTATCTGAAATCCATCATTTTGTAGGGCACGCAAAGTTAATAAAATTTTAATTGCTATAGGATGCATCCGATTGTGATAGTGTGAAAGTGTTTCCAAACAACTGATGCTATCGGTGTAAATGGCAAATTGCCGCTGAATGGATAGTGTAATTTTTTGGAGGGCAAACAGAATTGCCACCAATTCGGCAGTAAAAACTGAACAAAAATTGTGAAGGCGGTGGCTCACTGTATCAGA
>JAPMOR010029889.1:99398-110887 GCA_026543865.1 Argiope aurantia
CCTGAACAGATTCGTAAAGCAGAGTGGTGCACAGTATCTAGTCTTTGTAAAACGGAAGCGCGGGCAGACCCATACACCATACAACCATAATCCATGCGTGGAAGAATGACCGCTTGATAAATACGGAGAAGGGAGGTTCTATCGGCGCCCCAATATGTTCTAGAGAGCACCTTCAAAATATTCAAGGCCCTCTCGCACTTCTTTCGCAGGTTAAGAACATGCGGAAGGAATGTTAGTTTGCGATCAAAGACCACACCCAAAAATCGTATTTCATCTACTACTGGAATAGGCGTATTGTGTATTTGGATAATAGGATCCAAATGCAAGTTTTTCTTCCGGCAAAAGTGCACGCATCTACTCTTCTCAGGAGAAATGTTATGCCCGTTATTATTGCACCAATCTACCACCTTATTAACAGCATTTTGCAACTGTCGCTCAATGACACTCATGCTGCTACCCTGGCAGGAGATCTGCAGGTCATCAACATAGAGGCTTCCATGAACTGATGATGGCAAATGATTCAAGATTTGGCTCAAATGAACGATAAAAAGGGTGACACTGAGGACACTTCCCTGAGGGACACCCTCAGCTTGTATAAAATATTTTGAGTAAAAATTCCCAACACGAACTCGAAATGTTCGATAAGATAAAAAGTTAGTTAAAAACATGGGTAGGTTTCCTCTAAAACCAAAGTTGAAAATTGTTGAAAGTATGCCATAGCGCCAGGAACGGTCATATGCTTTCTCAATATCGAAGAATATGGAGACAAGGTGATTTCTCCTAACAAATGTGTTGCGTATTTCAGTTTCAAGTAAAATAAGGTTATCTATAGTAGATCTACCTTTTCGGAAACCACTTTGCAACGTGGAGATGCATCCTTGTTTCTCCAATTCGTAGATCAGGCGAGCATTGACCATGCGCTCGAAGGTTTTACATAAACAATTTGTAAGAGCAATCGGTCTGTAGTTCAGAGGGTTGGATGAATCTTTACCAGGTTTCAAGATGGGAATCACAATAGCTTCGCGCCATTGTTTAGGATACTTCTGCTCCATCCAGATTCTGTTGAATAATATCAACAAATTAGTAAGGGAAGTTTTATTCAAATTACGAAGCATTCTATATGTAATTCCATCTGGCCTTGGACTGGTATCATTGGCTTGAGATAAGGCGGTTTCCAATTCAAACATCCGGAATTCACAATTATATGGGAAGGAATGTCGGTCATTAAAGCGCAGAGGCAACCGTTCCGCGCGATTCTTAATCGCAAGAAAATAAGAGCTATAAGAGTCAGTTGCGGAAACTTGTGCAAACGTCTGGCCGAGAGTGTTAGCAATGTCTAATGGGCTCGAATACATCATATTCCCGGTTTTTAAGACAGGAATGGAAGATTCGTGATAAATCCCATTAGCCGCCTTTACTTTCTTCCATAAACTTTTACTTGAAGTAGAGGTTGTGATGGTAGAAACAAAATTAATCCACGACTCCCTCTGACTACAATGGCGAACGCGACGAGCAAGGGCTTTAGCTCGTTTGAATGCTACTAGGTTTTCCCTTGACGGATACCTTCTAAATATGTTCCAATGCTTTTTTTGATTCTTGTAACTGTCGCGACATGCTTTATTCCACCACGGTCTACGAAATTTTCTTACACGTGGGGAAGTTTTCGGGATGGATTCATTAGCGGCGTTCATTATGATATGGATTACATGTTGCACTGCTTCCGAAATGTCTGAAATTTTGACTACATTTTCTGTGATATTTGCTAGTTGCGAGAAAATGGCCCAGTCTGCCCGCTGGTATAGGAAGCGTGGAGGACATGGAGTCACACCACAGCTATCACCTTGGCTGATCATGATAGGATAGTGATCACTGTTGTAGAGATCTTCAACAACAGCGAAATCCAACAATGGTAGGAGTTCAGGTGAACACATAGCCAGATCGAGACAGTGGAAGCTCAATGTAGGTTCATGGAAGTATGTCTTTTGATCGTTATTGAGTAGGCAGAGAGAGTTATTAGAAATAAACTGCTCGATCTGCCGCCCTCGAGAGTTTGTACTGTCGGAACCCCACATGATGCTATGTCCATTAAAATCGCCTAGTAACAGAAAAGGTGATGGAAGTTGGTCCACCAAGTTGTCAAGATCTTGCTGACAAATGGCCTTATGAGGGGGTAAGTAAATACAGCAGACTGTGATCAACATTCTAGTGTGAACTTGAACAGCCACAGCCTGCAGAGAAGTATGTAAATTCAGTGGTGTGCTCGGATAAAGGTTGGAAGTAAAGATACAGACACCACCCGAACTATGGTGTCCAGTGTCTCCATCTTTCCGAACACAGTTGTAACCCCGTAATTTTAAAAAAGTGTTAGTTGTCAGGAAGGTTTCTTGGACGCAAAAACAAGCTGGATGAAATTTGTTGAAAATGGACTTAATGTCATGAAGTTTTGAACGAATGCCGCGACAATTCCACGAGAGAAAGGTACCCATTAAGAGAGTTTTTTAGTATGGGAATTATAAAGGGAGTTAGTTTGAGTTGGCGTTATTTCGCAACTCATTTCAAGGTCATCATCCTCTTCGTCGGATGGATGGAGAGCAATTGAATCAGGACTTTTGGATAATCCTCCAAAAATAGTAGGTAAATCCTTTTGGACTATCCCCGTAGTTGCTAGTCCCAGAACAACCGAATTTCGAATATTGGATTTTTTCAATTTTGATTTTAATTTTTCCGAAATCATTTCTTGTGAAAGGCCGCGTTTCGAAAGCTTTAATTTAAAAGCACGTGGAGGCTTTGGTTTTGGTTTACATTTCGGCGGATCGTGAGATTCAGGAGCACTGTTTGTGGAGGGTTCTGTATCAGATTCGGATGTTTTTGCGGGAGGAACTTTTTCAGCAACAATCTGTACACAATTTTTACATGAACAGTTTTTACAATAGGATTTTTTAACAGCTGATGCATAGCTGACACCAGGGGAGGGTGTCTGTGCCTCGATCCTTCTTTTCGCTTCTGGATAAGAAATTTGTTCTTTTGTTTTCAAAGTTATAATTTCTTTTTCCAACCTCCAACGTGGACATGATCTGGAAAAGGAAGTATGTTCGCCATCGCAGTTGACGCACTTTTCAGGTGAGGTACACTGCTGGCTATCATGTCCTTTCTCTGCACAACGGGCGCAAGTAAATGTCCCGCGGCAGGCGATCTTAGAGTGCCCAAAACGTTGGCATTGAAAGCATCTCAGAGGGTTAGGTATAAAAGGACGCACTTTCAGTCTCATATATCCTATTTTAACTACTTCTGGCAACGTAGGCATTTGGAAGGTAAGAACGAGGTGCTTTGTAGGGAGGAGTTCTCCATCCCGCCGAATTGAGATACGGCGTACATGTATCACTCCTTCAGGTTTTAGGTCCTTTGTAATTTCTTCAATTGATGTATGAAATAACTCCCCACATGTAATAACACCTTTAGAAGAATTAAGAGATGTATGCGCGCTTACAGAGATGGGAATTGTAGCCAATGCTTTCAGTTTGAGAATTTGATGAGATTGTTGTCGGGAATTAACTTCCACCAACAAATCTCCCGAACGAAGTTTGCGAATGGCAGAAACTTCTCCAAGTGTTCCAGAAACTGCTTTTTCTACCAGAAACGGAGAAACCGTGTGAAATGTCTCTTTATTTTCAGAAAGTCTTTTGATGACAAACAAATGGTCGTAATATTTTTCAGTATTTTTCTTTATCTTGTGTTGCCCACTGAAGGGAGAATTGGTGCGAGGTCCCATATGACATTGAAGAAGATTCAGGTCCGACGGCACCGCCCACCACGGAGCCCAACAAGGGAAGGCAGCCACCGGCTCTGGCCATTCCCAGCCTCGGCACTTACCTTAGTGCTGGCCGGAACCTATACGCTCGGAGTCACCCCCGGGGACAGTGACCAACCTTAACGCCAAGCCCAAGAAGTGACCCCTTCGCTTGATCCCTAGCAGACTAACAACTTCAGTTGATAGCTACCGGCCTATTGATACACCGGGGACCACAGTGCACCACCCGTCTAATGGGTCGCCACGCACGGTAAACACGTGGGGGTATTTGCTGTCCATGAGAAGCAGGAAGCAAACAGAGCGGTGACAGCTTCTCATGGAGAGCTCCCTCGCCTACCCTCGAGGGAAAGAAAAAAAAGTTGACAGCAGAAGACGCAGAAGATAGTAAACCTAAAGGGAGTAAAGATCCCTAGGTACCTCGGGATTGGGACACCCGTACTCACCTATAGTAGGTGAGCCCCTGAGGGTTACTTTCTTCTTGAGGGCACAATTTCCCTCAAACAAGAATTCCAACCTACAAACAAGACAGATATATTTACAGATGGGTCCAAAATCGAGGGAAAAACCGGCTTTGCCTACTGCGTATTCCAAAACGAACAAATTACTCAACAGTGGCTCGGCAAACTGAACGAAAAGAATTCTGTCTTTCAGGCAGAGCTGCTGGTCATTAAGGAAGCATGTAAATGGGCTAGCAAACTCGATCATAACGCTAAAGTATGGAGTGATAGCGAGTCCAGCTTAAAAGCGATCAGCTTATTTTCCACCTCAAGCCCAATTGTTCAGGAAATTCAAGCCATTCTGCTCACCCAACCTTCTATTATGTTAGGATGGGTTAAAGCACATGTGGGCCATAACGGAAACGAGGTTGTAGATTCCCTAGCCATACAGGCCATTTCTGAAAGTACGCCCGTTCAATACCCAGCTCCAAAAAGCCATCTGAAAAGTATTCTAAATGAATTGAGCCTACAGCGATGGCAAGAAGAATGGGACAATGGCTCAACTGGCAGAAACATGCATCAAATCATCTGGAAAGTGTCCTTTAACCCATCATCTTGGAATAGGCTGGACATTTTCTTTGCAACTGGTCATGGCCCTTTGCCTTCATATTTCAAGAGATTCAATATTAAATGGTCGGATGAATGTGGCTGCGGCGAAGTAGACGATCCCCTTCATTATGCCACTAGCTGCCCTCTCACCACATCTTTTCATCTCAAAAAACCCACCCACGACCTAGAAAGTATCTGGTGGACCAACGTTATGAGAAACAAGATGCATCTTGTGTGGTTCCTACAAGAGAACGAGGAATTGATTTCTCCAGACCCAAGCCCAGTATAAATTTTCGTTTCATTTCTCAACCAAGCTCTTCTCCAGAATATACTAACTTGAATAGATTTCATCTACTCATACCTCCCACCGAACACATCCTTCATCATAATAATATTGTATATAGTTACTTTTTATGTGTATTGATGATATTTTATGTCTTTTTATGTGTATATTGATATTTTATGTCTTATTATGTGTATATTGAGTATATATATATTTATGTGTATATATATTTTATGTCTTACTATGTGTATTTTTTTTAATCTTAATAAATACTCCCACGTATATCCTTTCAACCGACAGGGAATCTTACAGATTGCAAGTTCGGGGATATTCTGTGGCGAAAGAAGAAAGTAATGATTATTGTTTATTTATTCTTAAAAAAATTATATGAAGAGAACTGCACTTCTAGTCTTTTAAACTGCAAAAGAAATAAAATCGGTGTCATGGAATTTAGATCATATATTTAAATTTATATAGAAATGTAATTTAATGTAAATTGATTTTATTTTTCATTTTAACGCATCTTTTCCTACTGAATTATGATTCTGTAATAACGCATCTCAACGTAATCAGTTTCCTAATAAAGAGGAACACTTTAAAGACATTTCAGTGGATTATGAATGAATGCTGTCAGTTATTTAAGATTTTGACTACCTGGTGATGAATTTGTCAACTTTGATGACAATGATGAGGAATCCGCAAAATGTAAGAATGTTAACAATACCTCTATAAAATTTCGACATTCGGTGATTTAAAGATTAAATGTGATGCCTTATCAAGGAGACTTATCATAAAAGTCAAACACCTGCAACGGGTCAATCAAATAAAATCTGTCTTTGGAGTGTTGAGCGTTGAGCGAGCTCTCTAGCTGTACACTTTGAACGTTATTAATATTTTGAAATAGCGATTTTCTATCAGCAAGTACTGTTTTTGTGTATATTTCGATTGTGTTTTATTACTTGTTACTTTTGCTATTTTAGATCTTTCTAATGAAATAAAGCGCCGTTATTCATTATCGAGTGTGTTAAACTTCTCGCTTTATGATTTCCTTAACAAAAATTGAGAAAATGAAAAATTATCGAATGTAGCCTGTAATGATAGAGAATAACATGTCGGTGACATTCGTTACTAGGAAGAAGTCTTCCACGGGGGAGGGCGACAATCCCCCTCAGAGATGTAGAAAGGTTTTATCAATTCCGAGTTAATCTGTGGCAACTCTCTGTACCCTGGAGCCACATATACCCAGAGAGAAATAAAAAATATTTGAAAATTCAAAATTCATTTAACGAAATGGAATATTACAATCTACTCAACAGAAATGGAATATTGACAACTTTACTCCCTCGAAGGGGATACTGATTTTTATTGGAGATATCGAGCTGAACTGTAGTGGGCGAATTTTTCACTCTGGTAGTTTAAAAACTATTGGTCATTCTCTTAGAGGCAGGTTGGAAAGCCTAACTCCTTCTTCCTGGCGTTGGAATAGAAGATTCCATTCCTTTTAACAAGTAGGGGCTTCATAGTGCGTGATGTAGTAGATTTTGTCGATTTCTATCTGCAACGAGTTCAAGGTTGGACTGTTCCAAAAAGACGTTATGGCTTGTAAGAATAACTGTGATGTAGCTTGAAACGTTTGATTTGATCCAAACATACATTGACGATATGCGCTGTCCATGGTACCGGGAGAGAGTTCCGTAGCTTCTGTCAGTGATATTGACAAAGGTAACAAAAATATCTATCTAATTGATTTATTTATATATTACCAGCCACTGTACCTGCGGCTTTTCCTGTACTTATTTCTTCCATACTCACAAATATAGTGTCCTGAAAAAGAAGAAAAAGCGTTTATTTCTTTACCTATTATGAACTTACATATACATCCAAATGGAAAGTTTCATTGTTATTGCTTATCCCCCTTGAATTGAACTCCAATTAAAACCAAGTCTAAGAGATCGAGGAAAGAGGGATGCAGTATCTTCTGAGGATAAGGACCCATGAGCACCCGAGGGCAGAAGTCTGACTTCTAGCTTATATGAAGATGGCACACACACACGCTTGCACAACCCCTTTTCACACACCTCACAGATAGAACACAGGGTAAAGAAAAGCCATGCCCAAACCAGGACTCGAATCCGGGATTCCCAGATCAAGAGGAAGATTAAAAAAGTGTAATAAGCGTTTATTTCCTTATCTATTTTGAACATACATATACTCCAAATGGAAAGATTCATAAAATAAGGTACCCAAATGAATGAAAACGATTAACTTCCTACAGAATTTAAGAGCAAAATATTTTAGTAAGTAAAATGTTTTCTTGCCCTCATATATAAGCACAAGAAGTTTCATTTTTCTATATTGAATTATTTAACAGCACATCTATTAACATAGGCCCTTTTTCCATTCCTCAGACTGACATCTCAAAAAACGCTAAAACGTCGCTCCATTTTAATTAGTTAAAATTCTAATTAAAATTTCAAAAAAATCGTTTCAATTGGTTTGGATTTTTGGCACAAGGGCCATAGATTTGGCCATGCTGCGTCAGACTACGTAAAATTCTTTCAAGTTAAAATTTAGAAATTCCTTGGCATACGAAACAATGTGGAATAAAATGTAATAGCAGATAATCCTCAAAATAGAAAGGACAGTATACTAAATATGTGAATAAAAACTAATTGATTTTAAAAAAAAGTAAGAGATTATCATGTGGACTTTTTCCAAGTAAAGTAGATAAAGATATATTATTAGATTTAAAGAAGTGTAAGCACTCTTTGTGCATTCAAAGAGTATGTGTTGGACCGACTTTAGTGCCGTTGCACCGAGAACGCTGTTCTCCCAAGAGCAGATGACGATGGGTGTATCGAGTATGACCCACTCGCGATCTAGTGCTTTTCTGTTCATGTGAGAAGGCCACAGTAGCTGTAACTCCAGGAAGATTGTTTTCGCCTTCAATATCCCATTCTCTTTGCCATTTGTTTAAAAGAAATATTTTTATGTGCTCTTTCAAGTCTGTCAAAGGTATAGTAGGATTCTTTGTGGCGGTAGCCAGTTTGGCAGCCCTGTCAGCTCTCTCGTTGCCCACAATCCCAACATGGGATGGTACCCAGCACAGTAAAACTTTAAAATCTCGAGATGATAGCTCATTTAAAATATCCAAAACATTTGAAATCAGGGGATGATCATGAAGTTGAGGATGAAATGATTCAAGAGACTTTAAAACACTAAGAGAGTCTGTGTAAATGATGAAATGCTTTTACAGACTATCAGAAATTACTTCCAATGCATATAGAATTGCAGCTATTTCTAATGTGAACACTGAACAGTAAGAATTAATTTTAAAAGAAAGCACATTATCTGGTAAAATGACTGAAAAAGATACACTATTAGCTGATTTGGATCCATACGTATAAATTGGAATAAAGTCAACATAATGTGGCCGGTGTTCAAGAAAGATTTGTTGATAGATGATATCTGATGTGTCAGATTTGGTTAAGCTTGTGAAAGGATTGAAATAATGAAAAACAGGAATTTTCCAAGGAGGGAACTTATTTTTCGGTTGAAGGGTTACGTTTAAATAGAGTTGATTTAAATCTGCAAGAATGTTATGTACCCTCTTATGAAATACAGGAATAAAGGATTGCCTGGCTTCGGCTAATCGAATCAAGAATGGGCGTGGCTAAAAATCATGAAACGGATGATTTATATTCGATTTAATCCTAAAATAATAGTTCAGGGAAAACGATTGCCGTCTAGATTCAAGGGCAGGTTCGAAACTATCAACATACAGGCTTTTAATGGGTGAAGTCCTGAAAGATCCTGAACATAAACGAAGAGCTGCTTTTGCAAAATACTTTTCCTGGCAGAACCATAAATCGCAGAGCGATAATCGAGCTTAGAAAGTACAGTCGCCTTGTAAATCTTCAGCATGGAGATTCTGTCAGACCCCCCAGGCTGTAGTCGATAATACTTTCAGAATATTTAGAGACTTTTCATATTTTTTCCGTAACTGCTGTATATGAGGCAGGAAGGTAAGCTTTTTGCCAAAGATAACACCTAAAAAACGAATTTCATAGAGAAATGGTATATTTTCTCCATTTAATTTTAGTTCATGGTCCAAATGAATATTGCGTTTACGACAGAAATGGGCACAAGCGGTTTTCGATGTAGAAATATTAAAGCCATTATTGTTACACCATTGAGTAATACTATTGATTGCAATCTGCAGTTGTCTTTGGATAAAATTCATATTCTCTCCTGTACAAGATATGTACAGGTCGTCAACATATAATGATTCTTTCACAAAAGGGGACAGTTGTTTTAAAATGTTCTTCATTTTTATGATAAAAAGGGTTGCATTTAAAACACTACCCTGGGGAACCCCCTTCTCCTGAATAAAAAACTCTGCAAGTTCTGTTTCCACTCTGACCTGAATTTTTCTGAGTTTTAAAAAGTTCTTTATAAAAATGAGAAGAATTCCTCTCAATCCGAGATCATGCAGGTTTTTTAAAATACCCTACCTCCAAGTTGTGTCGTAGGCTTTTTCAATATAAAAAAAAATGACAACTAAGTGTTTTCTCTGTAGAAAACAGAGGCGAATATCAGTTTCAAGAGCCAAAAGATTATCGATAGTGCAACGACCTTTTCTATATCCACTCTGGGATGGGTGTAACAATTTATTGTCTCCCAGGTAATGAATTAATCTGTTATTTATCCTTTTTTCGGCACCTTACAAAGACAACTCGTCAAAGCTATTGGACGGTAGTTAGATGGATTCGTCATATCTTTGCCCGGTTTTCATAGAGGGATAATTACGGCCTGTTGCCAAATTGTGGGAAAATGGTGTTCTCTCCAAATGCGGTTGTACAGATGTAGCAAATTCTTCTGCGACTCTATTCTTAGATGTTTGATCATGATATAGGTGATAATATCTGACCCAAGTGCAGATTCATGCATCTTTCAGAGGCTTGTTTGAAATTCCCGGAGACTAAAGTCACAGTTATAGGATTGATTAATTTTAGAATCAAAATGAAATTTTTGTATTTCTGCTTTCTTTTTGTTCTCCAAAATCGTAAGAGGGTAATTTTCGCTACTGCTTATATGGGCTAAAGATAAAGCGATGGTATTTGCAATGCCCTTTAAGGTGGATATTGTTCTTCCATTATCAACTAAAACAGAAACACCATTCAATTGAGAGACACCAGAGATTGTTTTAATTTTATACCAAAGTTTTTTGCTGGATATAGTTGATGTTATGCCAGAAACAATCTTTTGCCATGAAGCTCTGCGGCTAAGTCTTTGAATTCTTCTGGATTCCGCTTTTGTCTTTTTAAAAATAATAAAATTTTCTGGCAGTGGGTCGGCTGCGGAATATATCCCTAGCCTTCCTTTGTTTCTTATAAGCCTGTTTGCAGTCAGCATTCCACCAAGGTTTATTTTGTTTTCTGTAATTACCAGTAGTCTTGGGTATTGATTTATTTTCTGCTTAAATTATGGTTTTGACAATATAATTAAGTGTGTCTACGATAGTGGCGGATCTAATAATTTCAGAATCAATATTGGCTAATGAAGTGAACTTTTGCCAGTTGGCTGCATTTAAAATATATTTTGATGGCCGGAAATTATTATTTGAATTCTGTCTAATGTCGTTATAATTAATGGAAAATGGTCACTGTTGTACAGATTATTGTCAACTGTTAAATTATAAAAAGACAGGAGAGAGGGAGAGTAAAATGCGAGGTCAATTGAATGAAATATACGTGTGGGTAAATGAAAATGTGTCTTTTCATCAGAGTTTAAGAGACTTAAATTATAATCTGAAAGAAATTTTTCAATCTGCAGACCATGGTAATTGCTATCAGAATTACCCCATAAGGGACTATGGCCGTTAAGGTTGGTTGGTTGGATTTTTTTGGCGCAAGAGCCATTTTTGGCCAAGCTGCGCCAAGCATATGGTATGAAATGCTACGAGATTAAAAATAAACAAACATCATAAAATCTAATATAAAGTAAAGAACGCAAATTGGGATGATATAAAATGCTTTCAAAAAGTTAAAATTTCAAATGAAGGTTTGAAAAAAGATTCACTAAAAAATTGTTGAAAAAATTTAAAAATAAAAGACGATAGAACAACAAAAGAAAGTATTAAATGTAAATATAAAATCCAATGGTTCTTAAAAATTTAAAAAGGTTTGGGTGATGTTTTTCACCCACCAATTCCTGTAGAGTTAATGATAATGATTTAAAAAAGTGTAATCGATACGAGTTAAAACATGGACAATCAATTAAAATGTGCTTGATAGTAAAATCAGCTTGACATGTTTGGCACACTGGCACCCTTTCACCAAAAATGAGGTGC
>JAPMOR010029889.1:119411-134222 GCA_026543865.1 Argiope aurantia
TTAGATTTCAAGGCCCATGGAATGGAATGTGACTTCTGTGACAATATGAAACCCTCATGAAATCTTCAAACAAGTCGGTGGCAAAGAGCAAATCCTTGCCTATGTTGAACCAATTACTCCACAATTATGAAAGTTTTCCTAGGGTACTCATCGTTGAAGTCTTTGCAACCTTAAAAGCATTTTGGAGGTAGAAGAACGCTTACTCGCTTTTCTCGTCATTTGTTTCTCACTTGTCTATTCTATTTTGTCTATTTTAGTTGCAATCTGTTAAAACAAAGTGAAACTTCCTACAGATATGTGACTATGTGCAGTAGGAATTTTTTGAGAAACGTTAAAAAATAGTTATATTTTTCAATATTTGCATAAAAAGGTTGAAGAAACATCTATAAAATCAAAATATACCACTTAAATGATAGAAAGTTATTTTTTCTTTTGATAAAAAAAAAGAGGTATAAAACAAAAATTTTATAGTTTAGAGGTTTATCAAATGATTTGTTTAAATTTCTCCAAATAGCTTAAGAAGCATAATATATAGTTTCCGAATTAAAAAAATAAGCTATATTTCTATCTATTCATTAAAAATTCTTGTTCGACTGATAAATAAAACGACATGTTCATATTTTTTTCTCTAATTACTATAAAATATTTGTAAATGAATAGATTACTTATTCTCTACTTCAGAAACTGCTCAAGACATTGTGAAATTATCATACGAAATGTGTACAAAAATATGCATTAGATTCTAATTTGTGAGGTTTTTCGTAAGAAAATTCTATCAAACTATCAAATTGTCATCGGATGTCGTTTTTTAACATCTCTAATGATATCAGACGATAGCGGTAGACTTGCGACTTTCAACCTCACAACCGTCTCCATAAAATTGAGTTTAAACGGTAGTTCTAGGATTTTCGGTTTTCCAAACTCTGCAGTTGTGGGACTTGACAGACCCTCGGAGGTCCACAATATTTTATACAAATAATTGTCATCTTCTCCGCGTTTTGCATTTTTTCAATTTATCAGTTATTAATTTTTACCTCTCTACTACATTATTTCTTGAATTTTTGTATTTTCAAATGTTAACTTTAGAATCACCCAGAGTTTTAAATTAAATTAAATTTATTCAGGTGACATTCTTGTATAGAAACAAATAACCTAAGGAAGAAAATATTTTTTTTTATCTATTTTAGCTGTAAAAGTATCACAATGAAGTGGATCATAAAATTTCTATAATTCTGAATTTCTTAAACGATTTCTATTCCAAATTCAAACAGATAAATAGAAATTTTAATGTGATTTTGAAACAGCATTATTATTCTGTTGAGTAATTATGATTATACTTCTGCTTTAAAATCTTATGCTTTTATTACTGTTATTATCATGTGAGAACCTGATGTTGCTTTAGTTTGGGGTTTTTGAAGTCCCAAAAGGAACGGAAAGAAAATTTGCGTTTTATCGCTTTTGAGGCATCAATAATTTTGAGAAAATTATGAAGAAAGTTCTCCCATTAGCGATTTATCGCTAACAAAAAGTTACAACTTAGATCGATTTGATTTGATTTGTGAGGTTTTTTGGCACAAGAGCCACACTTGGCTAAGCTGCGCCATGCAAATGGTAAAATATAAAATCAGGGGTAAAATACAAGTTCAGATAATAAATATTATGTATTAAAAACTCAGAATTTGAAACTTATGAAGTGTGATAGTGTATCAATAAAATTTCAGAATTTAAAAAACATCAATAAAAAACCACAGAATAAGGAATCATACCGGTGTAGATCATGATGGGCACGATGACTGAAAAAACAGGTATCAGTTACACTAAATATATGTATAAAATGTAATAGCTTTTAAAAATTTAAAGATATTTGGGTGGTGTTTTTCACCCACTAAGTCCTTAAGAGTCAATGAAGTTGAATGAAAAAATCGAATACGATGGGAGTTAAAATCAGGACACTCAATTAAAAGGTGTTTAACAGTAAAATCCACACGACATTTGGGGCACTTCGGTGCAGCTTCACCAAACAGAAGATGTTTGTGCGTGAAGCGAGTATGCCCTATACGGAGGCGAGTCAATTTGACGTCAACTTCACGTAAAGGGAGAACAGACCACAATCCAATAATAGGCTTGATGGAATGCAGTTTATTTTCGATACGCTGATTCCACGTTAATTGCCAAGTAGAAAAAAAGTATTTTTCCAAGAACTTCTTAATATCACAATAAGGAAGCCTCAGAGAGAAAAAGACTGTTGCTGATTTTGCCGCTTCATTTCCAAAGAGACCAACATGACTCGGCACCCAGCAAAAAATTATCTGAAATCCATCCTTTTGTAGGGCACGCAAAGTTAATAAAATTTTAATTGCTATAGGATGCATCCGATTATGGTACTGTGAAACTGTTTCCAGAGAACTCATGCTATCGGTGTAAATGGCAAATTGTCGCTGAGCAGATAGTGAAATTTTTTGGAGGGCAAATAGAATTGCCACCAATTCGGTAGAAAATACTGAACAGAAATTGTGAAGACGGTGGCTCAATGTATCAGATGGAAGTATAATTCCACAACCAACGTGGTAGTCTGATTTCGAGCCATCTGTGAAAATTGGGGCAAAAGAAGAATACTGATAGCGATGGTGTAGAAACAGCTGTTGCAAGACAGTCGGTGTAGTTGAAGATTTATCGAATCCGGAGAAGGGATTAAAATAGGAAAATTTTGGTTTATTCCAAGGTGGGAAGCAAAATAATTCGGGTGATTTAACTGCAATATTATCAAGGGCCGAGTCATGTAGCAGATTTTTGATTCTTTCATTAAATGGAAGGATATTAAATGGACGAGCATCATACAACCGTCGAAAACCGACTGGCAATGTGATTTTACGCACAGGATGCTCTGGCACAGACAAAATTCGGAAGTAATACAAAGCGGACAATTTATTACGCCTTAAATTAAGGGGCAGTTGGTGGCAAATAACATACAAACTCTCAACTGGAGAAGTACGAAATGCACCTGAACAGATTCGTAAAGCAGAGTGATGCACAGTATCTAGTCTTTGCAAAGCGGAACCACGGGCAGAACCATACACCATACAACCATAATCCATACGAGAAAGAATGACCGCTTGATAAATACGGAGAAGGGAGGTTCGATCGGCGCCCCAAGATGTTCTAGAGAGCACCTTCAAAATATTCAAGGCCCTCTCGCACTTCTTTCGCAGGTAAAGAACATGCGGAAGGAATGTTAGTTTGCCATCAAAGACCACACCCAAAAACCGTATTTCATCTACTAGTGGAATAGGCGTATTGTGTATTTGGATAATAGGATCCAAATGCATGTTTTTCTTCCGGCAAAAGTGCACGCATCTACTCTTCTCAGGAGAGATGTTATGCCCGTTATTATGGCACCAATCTATCACCTTATTAACAGCATTTTGCAACTGTCGTTCAATAACACTCATGTTGCTACCCTGGCAGGAGATCTGCAGGTCATCAACATAGAGGCTTCCATGAACTGATGATGGCAAATGATTCAAGATTTGGCTCATATGAACGATAAAAAGAGTGACACTGAGGACACTTCCTTGAGGGACACCCTCAGCTTGTATTAAATGATTTGAGTAAAAATTACCGATACGAACACGAAAAGTACGAAGTGATAAAAAGTTTTGTACAAATATGGGTAAATTTCCTCTAAAACCAAATTTAAAAAGTATTGATAGTATACCATAGCTCCATGCACGGTCATATGCCTCAAAGAAAATGGAGACAAGGTGGTTCCTTCTAACAAATGTGTTCCGTATCTGGGTTTCCAATAAAACGAGGTTATCGATAGTAGATCTACCTCTGCGGAAACCACTCTGCAACGGGGGAATGCATCCTCGTTTCTCCAAAATGTACATAAGGCGAGCATTGACAATGCGCTCAAAGATTTTACAAAGACAGTTTGTTAAAGCAATCGGCCTGTAATTCAGAGGGTTGGAAGAATCTTTGTCGGGTTTTAATATTGGAATCACAACAGCTTCGCGCCATTGTTTAGGATGCGTTTGCTCAGTCCATATTCTGTTAAAAAGCAGTAACAGATTGGAAAGGGAAGTTGTATTTAAATGGCGGAGCATGTTATACGTGTTTCCGTCTGGTCCAGGGCTGGTATCATGGGTTTCAGATAATGCCATTTCCAATTCATACATCTGAAACTCATAGTTATAAGGGAATGTTTTTCGGTCATTAAAACATAAAGGCAACCGTTCCGCGCGCTTCTTAACATCCAAAAAAGCAGGATTGTAGGAATCAATTGCGGATACTTGTGCAAACGCTTGACCGAGAACATTGGCCACATCTAATGGGGCAGAATACACAATATTTCCTTCATTTAAAATAGGAATGGATGTTTCAGTGTAAATCCCATTAACAGCCTTTACCTTCTTCCACAACGTTTTACTAGAGGTGTTGGAGGTAACAGAAGAAACAAAGGATATCCAGGTTTCTCTCTGGCTATACCGGCGAATGCGGCGAGCTAGCGCTCTGGCTCTTTTAAAAGCGATAAGGTTCTCAGTTGTTGGGTACCTTCGAAAGATGTTCCATAATTTTTTCTGCTTTTTGTGACTATCACGGCAAGCTTCATTCCACCACGGTCTGCGAAATTTTTTTAGACGTGGGGAACTTTTTGGAATAGTGATATTTGCGGCGTTTATTATTATATCAATAACATGTTGTATTGCGTCCGATACGTCTGATGCACTGACCATAGCCTGAGTGATATCTGCCAATTGCATAAATGCAGCCCAGTCTACTCGTTGGAAAAGGTAACGTTGGGGGCATGCAGTCGCATTACCTCCATCAGCATATGAGACGACAACTGAGAAATGGTCACTATTGTATAAATATTTTTCAACAGAAATGTTCATCAATGGCAAGAGTTCAGGAGAGCAAATGGCTAGATCAAGACTATGGAACGTACGTGTGGGTCCATGGAAATAAGTCTTCTCTTCATTATTGAGCAAGCAGAGACAGTTGTTAGAAATAAACTGCTCAATCTGCTGCCCACGAGAATTTGTGTTATCCGAACCCCACAACATACTATGGCCGTTGAAATCTCCTAGTAGAATAAAAGGCGAAGGAAGCTGGTCCACTAAGTTGTCAAGTTGTCAAGATCTTGTTGACGTATTATATCATTAGGTGGTAAATATATAGAACAGACTGTGACCAAAGATCGTACATGAACCTGTACAGCCACGGCCTGAAGAGAAGTATGCAAATTTAGAAGTGTGCTCGGATACAGATTGGATGTGAAGATACAGACACCCCCAGAACAGTTGGCTCCAGTGTCTGCATCTTTCCGAACACAGTTATAACCACGTATTTTAATGGCCCTATTGGGTCTCAAGAAAGTTTCTTGGACACCAATACAAATAGGATGAAACTTGTTAATGATGGTCTTTAAATCAAACAGTTTGGGCCGAATGCTGCGACAATTCCAGGAGACGAAGGTACCCATTAAGAGAGAGGTTTTGATGGGGAAATAATGTGCATTTGTTGGAGTTGCCAAATCTTCGCAACTCATCCCGAGATCATTTTCATCCTCAGAAGGATGCAACTTTATATCGGGGCTATTGGGCATGCCACCATAGATGGACGATAAGTCCTTATGGACAATACCCTGCGTCGCCAGTCCCAGAGCGACAGAATTTTTTGACTTTGTTTCTTTTAACTTCGATGGGAGATCTTTTTGAGAAAGACCTCGTTTAGCTAATCTTAATGTGAGAGACTATGTTTTGGATTTTCGTTTAGGTTTATCTCTAGTTTCCTTGGGAGGATCAGGGTTACTGCTGATAGAGTTTTCAGTGTCTGAATGAGAGGTTTTAATATTATCTTTTGTTTTTGTAGATTGTTTAATACAATTTGCACATGAACAATTAGCACAAAACGTTTTTTTAACTACGGAGGCATAAGTAATACCAGGAGTAGGAGTCTGAGCTTGAACTCTACGCCTTGCTTCAGGATAGGTTAAGTTTTCTTTCATTTTTATTGTTCCTATTTGTTTTTCCAGCTGCCAACGCGGGCATGATCTAGAGTAAGACGTATGATTAGCACCGCAGTTTACGCACTTTTCAGGTGCGGCACATTGCTTGCTATCGTGGCCTTTTTCTGCCCAGCGTGCGCAAGTGTCGGTTCCACGGCAATTTAATTTTGACTGGCCAAAGCGTTGGCACTTGAAATATCTGAGTGGATTCGGGATGTAGGGTTTAACAGGCAACTTGATATAGCCGGCATAGACATGTTCAGGCAATTAAGGCGATTTGAATGTCAGAATGTGGTGCTTTGTTTCAATTATCTCACCATCCCTCTTGATGGTAATGCGTTTTACATTTATTACTCCCTGAGGTCTCATTTCCTCTGTGATTAAATCGACAGGAAAATTGAAAATTTCACCACAGGTAATTACACCTTTGGATGTATTTAGTGAATGGTGAGGACTGACGCTAACTCGAATTGTCGTTAACGCTTTCAGCTTTTGTATATTCTGGGCTTGTTTTCGAGTGTTGACTTCTACCAACAAGTCACCAGACTTCATCTTTTTTATTGAATTCACTTCACCAACTGTAGCTGTGATTGCCTTTTGGACTAAAAATGGAGACACTGTCTGAAAAGTTTCATTTGTATCCGATACTCGCTTTACTATGAAAGATCTATCAAAAATTTGTTCAGAATTAGGATCGATATGCACTTTATGACGTCCACTGAAGGGACCACGTTTGGAGGAGCCCATACGATATTACAAAAGATTCGGGTCCGACGGCACCGCCCACCACGGAGCTCAACAAGGGAAGGCAGCCACCGGCTCCGGACATTTCCAACCTCGGTACTTACCCTAGTGCTAATCGGTACCTATACGCTGGGAGTTACCCCCGGGGACAATGACCACCCTTAACGCCAAGCCCAAGGAGTAACCCCTTCGCTTGATCCCTAGCAGACTAGCCACTCAGGTGACTAGGTACCAGCCGATTGATACACCGGGGACCACAGTGCACCACCCGTCTAATGGGTCGCCACGCACGGCCAACACGTGGGGTTTTTGGCTGTCCATGAGAAGCAGGAAGCAAACAGAGTGGCAACAGCTTCTCATGGAGAGCTCCCTCACTTGCCGTCGAGGGAAAGAAGAACGACAGTAAACAGCAGGAGGCATAGGGGAGAATAAACTATAAGGGAAGTAAAGATCCCTGGGAACCTCGGGATTGGGACACCCATACTCACATATAGTAGGTGAGCCCCTGAGGGGACAACTTAGATCGAACGTTCGCCATGTACTTGATTCTCTTGTCTGGCCAATAACGGGTAAGTCATAAGATTTATCGCCCGAAGAAGCACAGAGAAGAAAATAGGAATGAACGCGAAAGAAAAAGGAGTATCAGCAAAAGTTTTTCAAATTTTCTACTTGACAAAAAAAAAGGAGCTCAAACGATTTTGGGATGGGCAAAAGAACCCCTGCGCTTTTCTAAAAGTTGATGATTGCTATACAATAGTCATGTGGTACTTTTAAACCAATTGAAATCAAATTTTAACAAAAAAAAAAAGAAGAAACGTACATAAAACTTCAAAGCTCGAACGATTTTGAAGGTAGGTAGGTATATAGATTTTAATGGCACAAGAGCCATTTGAGGCCATACTGCGCCAGTCATATGGTTTAATTTAAGAGCACATTAATATGATCCCAATCAATCAATTATAAATTAATACCAACCGAGATAAAATGTATAAAATATAAGTGATATAACAATCAACTAATAAAACTTTAAAATTTCTGTATCACAGAAAGAAAATAAGTGTGAGGCAAATAAAACAACTCCATAATGAAGCAATAACAAACATGAAAAAGTTGAAAAGTAGCTAGATGGAAGTAAAAAGATGAATAGCTTTTAAAAATGCAAAAATATTTGGGTGGTATTTCTCACCCACCAAGTCGGTTAGAGTTACAGATGATGTATTGAAAAAGCTGACACGATGAGAATGGTAAGCAGGGCATTCAATTAAAATATGCTTAGTACTTAAATCCACATGACACGTCTGACACATTGGTGCCCTCTCGCCAAAGATCAGATGTTTGTGAGTATAGCGCGTATGTCCTATACGGAGGCGTGTTAGCTTGACATCTGCCTCACGGATAGGAAGAGTCGGCCACATAGCAATGGACGGCATGACAGAATGCAATTTATTGTGGGTCAATAAATCCCACGTTTCTTGCCAAGTAAACAAAAGACGACACGCCAATAGTCTCTTGACATCACAGTATGGGAGTTCTTGGTTTAGGAAAGAGGATGCAGACTTAGCTAAAGAATCCGCCATCTCATTCCCAGAGATACCAACATGACTTGGCACCCAGCTGAAAATGACATTAAAACCATCGATCTTCAATTGACTCAAAGTAAACAGAATGCTATTAGCAATCGGGTGGATCTTATTGTGGTAGTGAGAAAGGGTTTCTAATGCACTCATGCTATCGGTATAAATAATAAAATTCCGTTGAGAAAAAGAGGAAATTTCCTGGAGAGCATAAAAAATAGCTACTAGCTCAGCAGTGAAAACAGAACAGTACTTATGTATACGATAGCTCATAACACCAGATGGGAGTACAATGCCACAACCAACATGATCAATTGATTTGGAACCGTCAGTGAATATTGGTGTGAATGACGAATACCGACAGCGATGATAGTGAAATAGCTGTTGAAAAACAACTGGAGCAGTTGAATTTTTGTCGAATCCTGAGAAGGGATTCAGAAAGGAAAATTTAGGGGTATCCCAGGGTGGAAAGGAATAGAAATCATGTGGTTTTATGGGAACATCATTAATATCTAAATCATGGAGAATTACTTTGATCCTTTCAGTGAATGGGAGAATGTGAGAGGAGCGGGCATCATAGAGTCTTCGAAGACCAATTGGTAATGTTTGGGAAATGGGATGATTTGACAGAGACTTGGTTCGAAAATAATAAACAGCGGATAACTTCTTTCGTCTTAGATAAAGAGGTAGTTGGTAACAAATAGCATACAGGCTCTCTACCGGGGAGGTTCGAAATGCCCCCGAACAGATCCGTAAAGCAGAATGGTGGATGGTATCCAAATGCCGCAAAACAGACGCACGGGCTGAACCATATATCATACAACCGTAGTCTAATCGGGAGAGAATTACTGCCTGGTAAATACGGAGTAGGGAAGTTCGATCAGCTCCCCAAGATGTTCTGGATAGTACCTTCAAAATATTCATGGACTTCTCACACTTTTTCCTCAGGTATAAAATATGAGGAAGGAAAGTCAGTTTATGATCGAAAATCACTCCCAAAAATCGTATCTCCTTCACAACAGGAATAGAAACATTCTCAATGCAAATATTCGGATCTGGATGAATCCCTCTCTTCCTGCAAAAATGTAAACAGCGACTCTTCCCAGGAGAGATAGCATATCCATTGCCCTTGCACCATGCCACTACTTTATTCACGGCGTGTTGCAATTGCCTCTCAATTAGACTCATGTTACTACCTTCATAAGAAATCTGCAGATCATCCACATACAGACTACAAGATACAGAAGAAGGCAAATGATTAAGGATTTGGCTGAGATGAAGGATAAAAAGTGTGACACTGAGGACACTTCCCTGTGGGACTCCCTCAGTTTGAATAAAATGATCAGAATAAAAGTTTCCTAAACGAACTCTAAAAGTACGATGCGATAAAAAATTCTGTAAAAAAATTGGCAGGTTGCCCCTAAAACCAAAGTTAAAAAGTGTTGAAAGTATGCCAAAGCGCCATGCACGGTCGTATGCCTTCTCCATATCGAAGAATATGGAGACAAGGTGGTTCCTTCTGACAAATGCGTTGCGTATCTTGGTTTCCAGCAATACGAGGTTATCGAAAGTAGATCTACCTCGACGGAAACCACTCTGCAACGGAGAGATGCATCCTTGTTTTTCCAATTCATATACGAGTCGAACATTGACCATGCGCTCAAAAGTCTTGCAAAGGCAGCTCGTCAGAGCAATTGGCCTGTAATGCAGAGGATTGGAGGAATCCTTACCGGGTTTTAGAATTGGAATCACAATAGCTTCGCGCCATTGTAAAGGGAACTTCTGCTCAGTCCAAATTCTGTTGAATAACTTTAACAGATTAGAAAGGGAAGTGGTATTCAAATGGCGAAGCATGTTATAGGTGATTCCATCTGGCCCTGGGCTAGTATCATTAGCTTGACACAAAGCCATTTCCAGTTCCGACAATTTGAAATCACAATTATATGCGAGGTTTCTTCTTGCATTAAAACGTAAAGGCAACCGTTCCGCGCGATTCTTAATTACCTGGAAATCAGGACTATAAGAATCTATTGTTGACACTTGTGCGAAAGCTTGGCCGAGAGCATTGACAACCTCTAATGGGCTGGAATACATCACATTCCCAGTTTTTAAAACAGGAATGGAAGATTCGTTGTAAATCCCATTAGCAGCTTTTACCTTCCTCCACAAAGTTTTACTGGGCGTATAATATTTTAGAGAAGAAACAAAAGATATCCAGGATTCCCTCTGGCTTTGACGGCGTATGCGACGAGCAAGAGCTTTGGCACGTTTAAAAGCAACGAGATTTTCAGTTGTAGGGTACCTCCGAAAGATGTTCCATAATTTTTTTTGCTGCTTGTGGCTGTCGCGGCAAGCCTCATTCCACCACGGTCTGCGAAATTTTCTGAGACGTGGGGAGGTCTTTGGAATGGTGGCATTTGCGGCGTTTAATATGGTGTCAATAACAAGCTGCATTGCTTCCGTAATGTCGCAAGTACTGATCATGGTCTCGGTGATATCTGCCAATTCCGTGAAAGTATCCCAGTCTGCCCGCTGGAATAGAAAACGCGGAGGACAGGGAGTCGCACCGCCGCTATCAGTATGGGAGACAATAATAGGGAAATGGTCACTATTATGTAGATCTTTGCTAACTGCAAAGTTCAATGCCGGCAAGAGTTCAGGAGAGCACATGGCTAGATCAAGGCTATGGAAGCTACGTGTGGGTTCATGGAAGTACGTCTTCTCATCATTATTGAGCAAACAGAGACAATTATTAGAAATAAATTGTTCTATCTGTTGCCCACGAGAATTTGTACTATCCGAACCCCACAACGTACTATGGCCGTTAAAATCTCCAAGTATAATATATGGCGAAGGAAGTTGGTCCACAAGGTTATCAAGATCTTGTTGACAAATGACATCATGGGGCGGTAAGTAAATGCAGCAGACTGTGACCAAAATTCGTGTGTGAACTTGAACAGCCACAGCCTGCAGAGAAGTGTGTAATAGGAGAGGTGTACTCGGATATAAATTCGACGTGAAAATACAAACTCCACCAGAAGGATGAGAGGCTGTTTCTGCATCTTTACGAGCACAGTTATAACCCCGAATTTTGATGGGGATATTAGGTGTCAAGAAAGTCTCCTGAACACCAAAACAGATAGGATGAAAGTTGCTAAGGATAGTCTTAATGTCATTTAACTTGGACCGAATGCCACGACAATTCCATGAAACGAAGGTACCCATTAAGAAAGTGGTTTTGATGAAGAAGCTTTTGAAGCATTTGTTTGGGTTGCCTCATATTCGCAACTCATCTGCAAGTCATCCTCATCATCAGAAGGATGTAATTTAATATCAGGGCTATTTGGCATGCCGAATATGGACGTTAAGTCCCTATGGACATTACCTTGCGTCGCTAGCCCGAGAGCGACGGAATTTTTTAATGTTGACTTTTTCAATTTTTGAGGAACGTCTTGTACTGAGAGGCCACGTTTTGCAAGTTTCAACGTCAGCGATTTTTTAGCTTTTTTCTTTGATTTCTTTTTTAAAACTGTTGGAGTTTCAGGGGTGCTACTAATGGAGTTCTCTGTATCTGAAGAAGAAACTTTTATGAGTTGTTTGGGTGTCGGGATGTTTTTAACACAGTTTGTGCAAGAACAGTTTGCGCAAAATGACCTTTGTGCAACAGAAGCATATGTTATGCCAGGTGTAGGAGTTTGAGCTACAATCCTACGCCTAGCTTCAGGATAAGATAAGTTTTCTTTGATTTTTAGAGTTATTATTTGTTTTTCAACTTGCCATCGCGAGCAGGATCGAGAGTAGGAAGTGTGATCGCCACCACAGTTCACGCACTTTTCAGCTGCGGCACACTGCTGGCTATCATGGCCTTTTTCTGCGCATCGGGCACAAGTGAGTGCACCACGGCAGTTTATCTTTGAATGGCCAAAGCGCTGGCACTTGAAGCATCTGAGTGGGTTCGGGATGTATGGTCTTACGGGTAGTTTGATGTAACCTGCATAGATATATTCTGGTATTTTTGGAGATTTAAATGTTAGGATGTGGTGCTTGGTTTCAATGATTTCTCCATCACGCCTTATGGTAATTCGGCGGACATGTACAACTCCTTGCGATTTTAACTCACCTGTTATATAATCAACAGAGAGATTAAAGATTTCCCCACAAGTGATTACTCCTTTAGAGGTATTTAATGATGCATGGGGGCTGACGCTGATTGGAATAGTTGCCAGGGCTTTCAATTTTTGTATGCTCTGGGCTTGCTTTCGAGAATTGACCTCTACTAACAAGTCACCAGATCGCATCTTTTTAATTGATGTTACTTCGCCAACTGTTGCGGTGACGGCCTTCTGGACTAGAAATGGAGATACTGTTTCAAAAGTTTCATTTTTGTCAGAAACGCGTTTTATTATGAAAAAACTGTCGAAATGATTTTCAAAATTTGAATTGTTTGGTACAATGCGACGCCCACTGAAGGGACCACGTTTGGAGGAGCCCATACGATATAGAGAATGATTCGGGTCCGACGGCACCGCCCACCACGGAGCCCAACAAGGGAAGGTAGCCACCGGCTCTGGTCATTTCCAGCCTCGGCACTTACCCTAGTGCTAGCCAGAACCTATACGCTCGGAGTTACCCCCGGGGACAGTGACCACCCTTAACGCCAAGCCCAAGGAGTAACCCCTTCGCTTGATCCCTAGCAGACTAACAACTTAGGTTGATAGCTACCGGCCGATTGATACACCGGGGACCACAGTGCACCACCCGTCTAATGGGTCGCCACGCACGGCCAACACGTGGGGTTTTGACTGTCCATGAGAAGCAAGAAGCAAACAGAGCGGCGACAGCTTCTCATGGAGAGCTCCCTCGCCTGCCGTCGAGGGAAGGAAAAAAAAGCAGAAAGCAGAGGGCGCAGTGGAGAGTAAACATAAAGGGAGTAAAGATCCCTGGGAACCTCGGGATTGGGACACCCGTACTCACCTATAGTAGGTGAGCCCCTGAGGGGCGAACGATTTTGAAATAAAAATAATAATAATAATAAATAATAATAACAAACATTTTTTTTAAATATTGATGCATGCTTAATCTAATAATCACGTGATTGTTTCAAATCAGTTTAAACTGGTTGATGACTTAAATTAATTAAGACAAACAAGGACTTAAAAAATAATGATGCTCTCACATGAAATTTGCGATAGCAGATTTCAATTATATATTTTGTTCTTTTTATTATTATTGTTTCAGTCTATATGCAATTTATTTATTATATTTCACAATATTTGCATTCATTCTCGGTTTATTCATTTTTAAAAGACCTTTACACTTCCATCAAACTGATTCTTTTATTGTCCTTTATTAACATCAACCAATAACATATAACTGCGACTATTTTTCTTTGAATTGATATATCCCAACTATTATTAAATTTTAGAATAAAATCTTTCCAAGAATAAAAAAGAAACCCCTCAACATTCCCTACATTTACAACGAAATGAAATTCTGAACTACTAGAAATGATCGTCTAGGTAACCCGATTCATATGAGAATCTCAGCAATAATTTTAGCAGCAATATTGCACAACTATCCCTTTTGCCCTCGAGGGACTTTACAAGCCACTATATATATATATATATATATATATATATATATATACATAGTCGCCTCTATCCGCCCCCCCTCTACATTTCGTTAAAGTTCGAAAATACGCGCTTTCAGGTCTCTCAATTGGCTCCTCATTTTACTCGACTCCCCATTTTATTTCTCAGATATCTGCTCCTTAGAGTTCAATTCTATAACATGTCTGTGTTACCTACTTGAGAAATAATAAAGGAACGCCCACTCACTCTAAGGAATCCCTTAAAACGATTTTTTTTAATAGTTAGGAAAGAAAGTAATTGAATTAAAGCAGACACCTATGTGCATGACATTGATACCGCGCCTCATTTCATGCGCGTCTCTATTTCAAGCACCATTTTATAATGAAACTGAAATATCATCTATAAGAACTAATTCAAGATTCTAAGAAATTCTTTTAGTGAGCCGTTCATTATTCATTTCTACACATTTTACTGTATTGAAATAAATAGGTATTTTTAGGATGCTAAACTAAATCTTTACAACATAGCAATATACGTCACTTATTCTCATCTTACAAAACATCAATATAATTTTTTGGTTTCCAATTAAAATAACAATATACTTTTTTTTCTTCTTCTTCACTTAAATGAAAGACAAATAGAAAATTTTATATCGGATTAGCGGAATCCTTTCTGAATTTTTTTTCGTAAGCTGATAAAGAGAGAGAGAGAGAGAGAGAGAGAGAGAGAGAGTGAATATTATTCTAGCGCAAGATCCATTCTCTGGATAAACTGCGTCGCAACTAGACGAAAACTTTAGTGCTACGTCTTAAAACTTTGTTTAAAATATTTATAATCTGTTATTAAAAAAAAGACAATGCAAATTAAGAACAAAGACACGGAAAAAACAACA
>JAPMOR010029897.1:3342-17681 GCA_026543865.1 Argiope aurantia
TTCTAATAAAGCTGGTGTGGTCAATCACAATAAAGTTATTTTCTAATTAAGCTGGTCTGGGCAATAATGATAAAGTTATTTTCTAATACAGCTAGTCTGATCAATAATGATAAAGTTATTTTCTAATACAGCTAGTCTGATCAATAATGATAAAGTTATTTTAGAATAATATGAATCAATGAAGAATAATCTGCCTGAGAAATATAAGTAAATATTATTACAAATTTTGTAAGTCCATATTTTTTCAGACAGATAATAAATAGTGGGGTCAAAAATTATAATTATTTTTAAAAAAATCTAAAATTTTGATATATTTCTTGTGATACATAAAAGAACAAATAACAAATAAAGAAACTGTCCCTTACAGGACATATATAACACTTATACTTTTCAATAAGTCCGGCCTCCTGGCATAGGGGGGCATAGGGGTTCCCCGTGATCTAGGCGTCCTGGGTTCGAGTCCCGGTTCGGCATGATTGTACTTCATCTGTTCTATCTGTGAGATGTGTGAATGTGCCTCCTGTAAAAAGAGATCGTGCAAGCGAATGTGATGCTTGAGTAGCTAAGACGTAGTCTTGACCCTAGTTGGCGCTACTAAAACAAGAGACGCTCCGTTGGCTTAAATTCGCTGAATTAGTCAGCAAACTTGTCCATGGCAAGTGCCATTACAAACAACGACTTTTCAATAAAGAAATTGTTGTTTCAGATTGTATCAACTTATGAAGCAATGTTTTTTTTTTATATTTAACAATCCATAAAATGAATGTTTTATTGATTTTTTTAAATAATATTTCGGAATTAATCATAAAATCCGTCCTCTTTGCCCTCTTGTTTACAAATTCCGATAAACCATTAATATGAAGATTTTAAAAATGGGGAATGAAATACGTGAAATTTATTAACATAACCTGACTTAACTGCCGCTATACAGAACTTATCAGTTTTCACGATAACAAGCAATCTTCTAATATCCTTTCTTAGCAAAGAATAACTCTTCATTAGAATAATTTGTACCAGTTCAAGTTGGTCCGTCTAATTAGATGATCCTTTCACTGCTTCAATTAGGGTTAAAATCCTCACTTCACTCCACGAACCTACTTTCGCAATACCCTTTTGAGCAATTCCACTCGGCAGCTGTGTTAAGTGCCACTTTGAAATCGCATTTTGAAACTCTTCTCGGGTAGACGATTCTACGCTTCGTTAAAATCGTTTCATTAAAGAGGCAAAAATAGATAAATCAAGTAATAAGGACTTTTAGTAAATTAAATAATTAAATGATAGTTTATTCATGCACATTTTAACCATTATGATAAAAATGCTATTTTATTTTTTAAACGTTTCTGCTTGCAGAAGTGAAAGAAGAAGTTTAAATAATTGCCTGATTCATTTTTTTTTCTCGTATATGTAGTACAGCGAATGTGTAGTAATCGTCAAAAATTTCGAACTCGAGATTTTGACGAATCTCTATGTTTTAGACCTCCCTGAGATCAAATTAGTTTAGACCTCCCTGATTTTTAGAAAATATCCTTCTGTCTGTGACAAAGATAACTCAAACACGCTAGACAACTAGACTGTTGAAATTTGGTATATGGTGTTTACATCAAATTTGCAGATTTCTATCAAATTGTGAATAAAATCTATTCAGCGGTAGTCCGTCTGTCCGGCTGCTCGAATATAAGTTAACACGATAATTACAAAATGAAGAGAACTAGATAGATAAAATTCAATACAGATTATTAACATCTGTAGTCCAGACATCTTTCGAATGTTGAGCCAAATCCATTAAGGGATTGACCGTCTGTCTTTCTGTAGTTTGAGAAACACGTAAGCACATAACTCAAAGAGGCAATAAATTAAATATATCAAATTTGGTATGGTATTTTGTGACTACAAGCGCACTTTTGCGTCAAATCTTTGTTTCAACCATTTGAGAAAAGCGTGCATAGAACACAAATCCGATTTTCGGATTCTATTAATGCCATGACAGGAATTACTTGCCAAGGATGACACGAAAACGTTTTTGAGAGACCACTGCCGATGGTTTAGATTAAGTTTCTAATTAACAACCGCTTCTCGTATTCTGGCTCTGTAATTTTCAATGGTTATAAAATACGAAATATATGACAGGACTTATCTATTACTTATATAAAGCTTAATGTGTGTGTGTGTGTGTGTTGGCGCTCTACAGGCCAGATGTTTGATCTACAGCTACCAAATTTGGTGCATGTATACCTTGGAGGTCGAGAATGTGCACCTGGGGTCTCTTTTTTGAATTTTTAATTAGAATTTTAATTATTAATTAAAAACTAACTTTCTGCCAAAAAATCTTTTCATTTTCCCCACCGCAAAATGAGTAAGGCTTCAGCTTTTTTTCTTACTCTAATAAGGTTAGGCTTAAGATTTTTCGGCCGATTATTTCAAAAGATTCTGTTTATTTTCTTAATGTTTGATGCATTTAAAATTAAACATTGTTAATTAATCGATCTTTCAGATTCATTCTGAAGTACTTTTGAATTAAAATAAAACAGAATAAAGGAAATTAAAAATTTCTAATCTGCATAGCGTTACCCCAACTGGCGTACAAAAATTTATGCATTTGCGTTAACGTAATTGGCGTTGAAAATTCACGCATGCGCATTGTGTTCTGATTGTTGACAACGGATGCGGACTTAATTTAAACTACTTTTAGGTTAGTTGTAATTAAATTGTATTTATGTAAGTTATATATTTTTTGTATATGCTCATAGTTTTAAGTGTATCGTTTTTTAAGTAGTTTTTTATTAACCTGTTTTCAACCGATTATTTTAAACGATTCGTTTTATTTTCTTAGTGTTTGATGCATTTAAAATTAAACATTGTTAATCAATCGATCTGATCATGATAAATCTGAGAAAATTTTGTTGGCGAATTCTTGAAATATTACATAAATTAAGAAAGATATTCTTTAGTGCCCATAAAGTTTAAACACTCAATGACTGTTTTCAGTAATCATATTACGGAAAAATACTTTGTTTCAGTAAGAAATATTATTATATTAATTGCAGATTAATCCTTTTAACTTTAATTTAAAGTATAAATTCTACGGGAGCTAAAAGAAAATTAGAGAGATATATATTACGCTATGACTGAAGGCCTTTATAATATTATGAGTGAATTATATGACTATCAAAATTTGAAGTTTTAAAATATTTTGATGAAGAAATAATTAAAGTAGGAATTGCATAAAATATTTAACTATTAAAATTTTAACGTCCATTAAGATTGGCCAACCGGCTGGTCGTCAAAGGCGGCTAGTATATTATAAAGAAAGCGATTCAATCTACAAGGTGGTTATAATGAAACGTCCCCTATCACAGCATCATACAACGCAAACGGGTGAACGGATTGCAAAGAAATTTGGTATATAGACTATACACGAAATGCGCTCACGGCATTTTGAAAAACATTTTTTAGTTCCAAAATGTCCAGCAGAGTGCGCTTTTTCCAGAAAAACATTAAATTAAACACAATAAACGACCAAAACGGAATATAGAAGCGATATTAACATTTATTGCCTAGTTTCTGATCACCTTATCATCGAACCACATTAAATAATGGTAAGGAAAAAATAACTGTACGCTGTGTGAGAAAAATAGTTCAGTTTGCAGAAGCAAGAACATATTAGAACGAAATTGCATTAGAGGAGTAGTTGTTAATCGTGTCCAGGACGATATAGGGAAAGGTGCTCCATGTGACCAACCTCATTCACCTGCAAAATTTCAAGTCTGTGGACAGTGTGTTCAGCAGCAGATCGTAACTGATTAGTTCTGATGCTTCGCACATGAAGCGTTATGGAATTCTTTAAGTCATTCAATGTCGCAGCACCGTCGAAACAAGATACCGTCATCATAACAGCCGGAAACATCGACATAAAACATGACAACGACAGCAAATGTGTCTTATCCTAACCTGTTTTGCTTAAAGCTTCCTCTTTTTCGCTATACTTTTGCACATTTTTTCCTAGAACTGACAGCTTTTCCCGGTTTTCCATTTAATTACTCATAATTCTTGTTCTGAATTATTAATAATATTTCTGTATTCAGTTCTACTCGTTTATTGTGCTAAATTTAATGTTTTTCCAGAAAAGGTGCCCTCTGATGGACATTTTAGAACTAAAAAAAAATTTTTTTCCGAAATTCCGTGAGCGCATCTCGTGTATAGTCTATATATCAAATTTCGTTACAATCCGTTCACCCGTTTGCGTTGTATGATGCTGTTTATAGGTGAAATTGAATTATAACGGATTGAGACGGTCCGAGGGTAGAACCTGGGACCTTGTGGTTCGCAGTCCAGTAACTAAACCAGGATATAAAAGCATATGCTCGTGTAACGTAGTTGTTAACTGGCTTATATGCTATTCACCACAAACCCTGTATTTTTTTAATTCAAAGCCTAATTTAAGTACAGTACTTATTAATGTATTTATAACTATTATTTACATATCAAAATTTTGATAATACATTCAAAGTATACTTTCTGGTGAAAAAATTGATACAGCTGATTAAATATTTTTGTAAAGCGAAATCTAATAGAAAAATTAACTCTAGAAACATGAATAATATAATTATAATTTCCTTTTAAAGAAGGATAGGAATTACTTTTGTAGAAAATACAGAAGAAAATATAAAATTATATTGTGTATGTTACAATTGCTTCATATGATTTCTCTAAGACAAGAGATCAGTGTTGTTGTCTATTTCACGGCATTCTCATTTATATTCACGGCTTATTTATATTTACATTTATTTCACAAATACTCATTTTATATCTTTTTTAACAGCACACAGGTATATATACACGCTAACCTACGTAACACAGAATTCGACTTTAATATTTATTTTTGAAAGGTAACAATGAAATGTAAACAAACCATCGTGCGGAGGTTTTTGACTACTTTAATGGAACTATTTATTTCTATACTTAATTCAACAATTTCCTTAGCTAATTATTGAAACTGTAAAATAATATTAGAAATGCTCGAAAAAGGTTCATGCTGTCACCCAAATCTCCATTCATCCAAAAGTAAGAAAGGTAAATGAAATCAAGATTCTGGAGTCAAACAGAAAGTTAATCCAACTAAAAACTTGACTTAACAGTCGTCTGATAGGTAATCGCTATGCAAAAATCGTCAAGGTATAAATTCCTGTATTTCACACTATACGAGATATTATTTCAGGAAATAACTAAAAGTTCCATGAAATAACTGATATATCAATTGTTTCATGTAATAACTAAGCATTCTGGAAGAAAAAGCTGGTCGCCAAAAACGGCTTTTATCTGTGAATATTTTTTTCTGTTTTATGCGACTTACCACCTAGAAATAAAATGTTACAGATCCGTCTTTGGAAAACTCGCTTCTAACAGTAGAAATAAGAAATTCCTTTATTTTAAAAATTAAAGCTCAAATGCTTTCTTTATTTCAATTAATTCTTTTGTAACTACTCATTAAAAAAGTTACTTTTTTGTGCTTCCCATACGCAAATTATTTCAATTTAACTCAACAATAAGGATAATGCAAGACTTTTTATCGTCTGATTCATTTCCTGAATTTTAAAACGCAAGATAAAAAGAAATTTTTTAAAAACGGGAAGAAAAACTCCCTAACAAGAAGACATACAATCAAGTTTCTAGTAGGAATTTTATAAAAAGGTAAATACAAGTATTTTTTTTAATTGTATAAGATGATTAAGGAAATGAAAAGAATCAAAGAAACAAATTTAATGCAAAGTTCAAGAAAAAAATGATTTTTAAAATGCTTTATTTAAAGTTCTTTAAATAATAAATTGGTTTAGTTAACTTTCATTTAAAATTGATGAAATTCTAATTATGACTAATTGAAAAACATTTTTCAAATATTCTGTTATAAACAATTTCCTTTAAAATTAAATTCTAGCTTTAATTGGTCAAACTTCCCAATTATGTTTTAATTTTTCATGTTTTCAGAAATTGTTCCTTTTGAAGTTATTGAAAAAAGTTATTTTGTGAAAATCTAAAGGTGAAAGATCGAGATTCTGATAAGAAAAATTAAACAGAGATTTCGTTTAAATATTATCAGTGTATATAAAAATATTATGGATGAAATATTTTCATAAAATGCTTATTTAATATGCAATATTGGTCTATTCACTCAATTTCTGATGTGCTAGAGCATTGAAATTTTGTGGACATTTAATCTCAATGAAAATGCACCGTTTTACTAATTGCAAAGTATTTATCGGTTACTCAGAAATTAAATTAAATTTCCATATTTGTATCACCACATAGTAATTGATTTGGTTGTGAAAATTAAAAAGCAAAAGTTAAAATTTAAAATTTTTAAGTTTCTTCCACTGATTTGCTAATAGAATTTAAATTTCTAACAATTATTTTTAGTTAAATTTACTTTTTCTAAACATGTTTGATAAAAATAACCTAACAATGTGAAAATAGCTTAAAAATAAAATGTTTATTTTTATATCTTTTTTTGTGAAAATGCTAACATTTTTAAAGAGTGAAGGAGTTTTCAAAAATTGGTGAGAAATTTGAATTTTGTTGCCTTTTTTTTATTTTATTCTTCCAACAAATTTTTTCATTTATAAATATTTTCATGCGTTTTAGAACAGAAATTATTCTTTCACACGATTAAATTAATTCGAAATTCACTAAGAACACCAGTGTAGTTTTGGAAAACTTTGCTTTCATAAAGATTTTGGAAGAAGAAATAACGTTTGATGAAAATAATAAAAAAGTTTCACACATATAGATGAAAATTCATTCTATTTACTTTCAAAAATCTCTTTTTGTGTCTTTTTATTTATTCATTTTCATTTTATCCCAAGAATTCAGCCCAAGTATTTCTTGCAATCTCTTCAAATGTCTTAGTTATCCACTGGAATCCATCAAACCGCAATTCAAGAATATTTTGTATACATTTTTGTAATCACTTCTAAAGTTCTTTATAATTTTGTAGAACAAAATAAAAATTAAAATGCTACAAGTTTTAATAATAAATTTGATATATCATAAGGAATCTAAAAAGTTTTCTGCATTTTTCTCTTCAGTTAGACATAAAAAAAGCAGCTCTTTATGTCTCATACATTCAACGTAGTACGAAACAGTGATGTTCAAAAATATTTTTTTAATTAACATACTGTGCATACTAGGAAAATAAAAGGTTTATATTTTTATTAATACGTACATTTTTATTATAAAAATAGAATATGTTAAAAGAGAAAATTCTGTAATTATTTGACCTAGTATCTATGAAAACATTAGGACCAATAAAAAATAAAATATTTTTTAGATTTATTTTAATTTAAAGACGGAAATCATATTTTAGTATTATTATTAAGTTTAAATTGCTAACATAAAAAATTAAAATGCATTTGTTCATATTTTCAATGAAAATAAAATACAAAGAATAAAAAGACAGATAAAAAAAAGTGCTATTTAATTTTGTGTAAAATTTTTTAAGATTACGCCTGAAAAAATTAAAAAGATTTTTTTAAATAGCTAGATATTGTGTTTGTTAAAGCTTGACGTGTGAAATTCACATAAAAAGCCTTATTTTTTGTGATTGGTGATGTTTTTATAATAATAATACCAAAATCAACTAATCTAATTAACAAATCCCAATATTTGTTTTATCGTATATATAAAAAAAGAGATTTATTACATTCTTGAGACAATTAAAATGACAATCAATCGCAAAATATTACAAAAAAATTAATCGAATAACTGACTGATATATTTGTAGAACATCTAGAAAGAATCTCGTAATTTCCAATGCCTACATTTATCAGACATTAAACAAAGGATTTAAATTTGCGAAACAAATAATAAATTTTGATAATCAAAGGTTGTAAATCTTTTATTTTGATAATAGACAGGAAACTTACATAATCTTGATTGCTGGAAACGTAATTAAGGAAAAAAAGGTTTCATTAAACATCAATTAATAAGTGATTTTTTTTGACATAACATTGCTTTTCATTTGACAACAAAGAGTCTGTTCTGAACGGAAATGAATAAAAGTTTGAAAATCGTCTCCCTGTAAGCTTTTTTATTTCTTTTTCATTTTCAGAATTTGTTGATATGTTTTGGCAATATTGTCTTCGTTTATATTCTTTTTCGTGATGTAAATCTCAAGCATCAGTTAATGAGCGAATATTTTATGAAATGGTATTGTTTTTTTATTTGATGTCAAAGAACTTGTTCTGAACGGAAATGGTTAATAGTTTGAAAATCGTCTGCTGGTAAAATTTTCTTTAATTTTTCTTTCTGAATTTGTTAATTTGTTCTTACTATCTTGTTTTGGTTTGTATTATTGTTCGATTGAATTTTATAGTTTACTAGCCGCCTTTGGCGACCAGCCGGTTCGCCAATATTACCGCTCGCTACAATTTTCAATTAAATATTTTAAGTAACTGGTCTCTTAATAGATTCTCAAACAAAACAATTTTAATCTTCAAATTTTGATAGTCATACCAAACTTATACTGTTGTTTAGATCGTTTCGTTCAATTTACTCTATATATTTTGCTAATTTGTTGTCATTTCCGGTAAAACGTCAACTTTAATTTAAAGTGAAAATGATGAAATTGCAATTAATATAAAGATATTTTTTAATAAAACCAAGCGTTTTATTTTATTTATCATCTTTATTGCTATTTATTTATTACTATTATTATTGAATATGAGTATTGCAAACAGAATATCTCGGTATTTAAGTCTTATGTGAACTACAAAATATTTTTGATAATTTATGTAATATCTCAAAGAATAATTCAACAAAAATTTCTCAGATTTTTTCAGATAATTTTTGTTGAATAATTTTGTTGAATAATGTTAGATAATTTTTCAGTTTTTAGTTTTGCTTTCAAAAGGATTGAAAGGAAATCAATAATAATATTTTGTTCCGGCTTATAAATATATTTCAAAAATTATGAAATCTAAATTTAATGCAGTAAGGTACCATATTCTGAGAAATATTCTGGACACACCAAATTTTAAATAAATGAATGAATGTTTCTATTTTCCACGATCAACTAAGACTTATTTATGAAGTTTTGAATGTTAAAAATCTAGAAAAACTCAACATTTTCCTAATCTTAGGCCAATTATTCTTAGAAACCTGCGCGCTGATTGGCGTATTTTTTTTGAAACGATCGATGGAAAATCTAAAATTATCCTTTTTTTTTATCGAATAGTGATATTCAAATTTTCATAAATCAGTCAGTTTAAGGGATTGATTTAGTTGAATGGAAATTAACTCTTTTTATTTAAAATATTAGTGTTTCAAGAGCATTTTGTTATTCGTGATTTCGACAGCAGAAGCTTTATGTAAAATAAAAAATTCGTTATTTATTAGAGCATTTATTGAATTAAGTTACATAAAATATAATCATTTTTCTATTTAAACCATTTTAGTAAATCTGTTGTGTTCGTGCGTCAACAAAAATAGAATGCAGACAAACTTATTATGAAACTAAATCTTATTACATTATAGATAATATTATCAAATTTACATCAACTTATTTTCATTCAAAATTCTAGCATCGTTTTTAAACAACAAATTAAAAGTTCCAAAAATATCACTGTTGCCAATCTGAATTTCACAACTATTTACAAAATAAAATTTATAATTATTAAAATAATCGTTTGCTACTTTTAAATAAAATATTTACGATTTATGTCGCAACAGATCTTTGTCTTACTAAAGGTTTACAAATTAGCTGTGTGGCCATGATTTGAATGGATATCTTGTTCATATTAAACAAAACTTGCCTTAAAATATAACTGATTTATTGGATTAATAATATAGAGAGTGTAAAAGATCATAAAATAATTTTTCTTGAATTTATTTTTTAGAAAAAATAATATTTCATATTTGTTTCATTTCCTACAGACACGTGACGAAAATTATATTTTTGCAGATTTCATTTCCAAAAAGATTTAATTTATTTTCAGTTAGAGCTTTAATCAATATGATGGCAACACTTTGAAAAAAGCTATTTTTTTCTCCTGAATGCGAAACGTGCTTAATCCTCATTTTTATTTTTGACGAAAAAAATTATTGAAAAACATAGTTAAAATATTTATTTAAAAATTCATTAAAAATAGAAATTTAATTTTAAGATTAAAACAGTAGTATCATTTAAAAGATAAATTTTTTATCTTTAACTTCATGTAAAAATCTTTTTTGTGCGGTAATATTTTCGGCAGTTATAGCAGAAACACGTCAAAATTTCGCTTAATTTTTAAATAAATAAAATTGTAATTAAAAATTCGAAAAAATAACCCCCAGGTGCACATTCCCGGCCTCCAAGGTATACGCGTGCCAAATTTGGTAGCTGTAGGTTGAATGGTCTGGCCTGTAGAGCGCCAACACACACACACACACACACACACACACACATTGAGCTTTATTATAAGTACTAGCCGCCTTTGGCGACCAGCCGGTTCGCCAGTATTACCGCTCGCTACAATTTTCAATTAAATATTTTAAGTAACTGGTCTATTAATAGATTCTCAAACAAAACATTTTTAATCTTCAAATTTTGATAGTCATACCAAACTTATACTTTTGTTTAGATCGTTTCGTTCAATTTACTCTATATATATTGCTAATTTTTTGTCATTTCCGGTAAAAAGTCAACTTTAATTTAAAGTGAAAATGATGAAATTGCAATTAATATAAAGATATTTTTTAATAAAACCAAGCGTTTTATTTTATTTGTCATCGTTATTGCTATTTATTTATTACTATTATTATTGAATATGAGTATTGCAAACAGAATATCTCGGTATTTAGGTCTTATGTGAACTACAAAATATTTTTGATAATTTATGTAATATCTCAAAGAATAATTCAACAAAAATTTCTAAGATTTAGCATAAAATTCAGTTTTTAGTTTTGCTTTCAAAAGGATTGAAATAGAATCAATAATAATATTTTATTCCTGCTTATAAATATATTTCAAAAATTATGAAGTCGAAATTTAATGCAGTAAGGTATCATATTCTGAGAAATATTTTGGACACACCAAATTTTAAATAAATGAATTGAATGTTTCTATTTTCCACGATCAACAAAGACTTATTTATAAAGTTTTGAATGTTAAAAATCTAGAAAAACTCAACATTTTCCTAATCTTAGGCCAATTAATTTTGAGAAACCTGCGCGCTGATTGGCGTATTTTCTTTGAAACGATCGATGGAAAATCTAAAATTATCCTTTTTTTTTATTGAATAGTGATATTCAAATTTTCATAAATCAGTCAGTTTAAGTGATCGATTTAGTTGAATGGAAATTAACTCTTTTTTTTAAAATATTAGTGCTTCAAGAACATTTTGTTATTCGTGATTTCCACTGCAGAAGCTTTATGTAAAATCAAAAATTCGTTATTTATTAGAGCATTTATTGAATTAAGTAAAATATAATCATTTTCTATTTAAACCATTTTAGTATATCTGTTGTGTTCGTGCGTCAACAAAAATAGAATTCAGACAAACTTATTATGAAACTAACTCTTATTACATTGTAGATAATATTATCAAATTTACATCAACTTATTTTCATTCAAAATTCTAGCATCGTTTTTAAACAACAAATTAAAAGTTCCAAAAATATCACTGTTGCCAATCTGAATTTCACAACTATTTACAAAATAAAATTTATAATTATTAAAATAATCGTTTGCTACTTTTAAATAAAATATTTACGATTTATGTCGCAACAGATCTTTGTCTTACTAAAGGTTTACAAATTAGCTGTGTGGCCCTGATTTGAATGGATATCCTGTTCATATTAAACAAAACTTGCCTTAAAATAAAACTGATTTATTGAATTAATAATATAGAGAGTGTGAAAGATCATAAAATAATTTTTCTTGAATTTATTTTTTAGAAAAAAATAGTACTTCTTATTTGTTTCATTTCCTACAGACGATTTCATTTCCAAAAAGATTTAATTTATTTTTAATTGGAGCTTTAATCAATGTGATGGCAACACTTTGTAAAAAGCTATTTTTTTCCCAGGAATGCGAAACCTTTATTTTTATTTTGTACCAAAGAAATTGTTGAAAAATAGAGTTAAAATATTTATTTAAAAATTCATTAAAAATAGAAATTTAATTTTGATGTTAAAGCATTGGTAGCATTTAAAAGATAAATTTTTTATCTTTAACTTGATGTAAAAATCTTTTTTGTGCGGTAATATTTTCGGAAGTTATAGCAGAAACACGCCAAAATTTCGCTTAATTTTTAAATAAATACAATTCTAATTAAAAATTCTAATAAATAACCCCCAGGTGCACATTCTCGGCCTCCAAGGTATACACGTGCCAAATTTGGTTGCTGTAGGTTGAATGGTCTGGCCTGTAGAGCGCCAACACACACACACACACACACACACACACATTGAGCTTTATTATAAGTATAGATATAGATAGATAGATGTATGTCAAATAAATCTAGAAATAATTTATTGTGCTTGAACTCCATTTAATTACGATAGAACTGAAAATTAAATTTTTGTATATAGTAACAAGAAAGCTCACTTCTTTTAGATTTAAGAATTAAAAGGAAATTTCAAGCAGAATATGATGATAAAATATTTGGATAAAATAAAAAAATAAATAATAAGGATAATAAAGGATAAAATTTGAAGTCAACCAATTCATAAGATTTTAAAAGAAAAAAAGGAGAATTTTAGACAGTATATTCCATATAGAATTTCATATGATAAGTAATAACACTTTGCATTATTTGATCTTCAGATGACGATAGTAAAATTCCAAATTAAAGATATTTACTTCTAGACTTAATTAATGCTATAATGCGGCATTCAGACTTTTATTAGACTTCTGAACATTTTCGATTTGAATGCCTCCAAGTTTTAAATGATTTTAATAACTTCAAGCCATATTACAGATTTATATACCTTATGTTATAGCTTATTTGAATAGTTTGAAGATATATTTGACTTGAATGCCTTAAAACCAAGGGAATACTTTCTGTTATATTTTTGAATTATATGAATTGTTCCATTTTAAAGCTCATAATTTGATCGAATTTTAAATGCATGAAATTGAGAATCTTAAAAGTTGGCAAATTTTCAAAATCTTAAAATAGTTAGAACAACTCCCAATACTTTTATGAAGGTATGTATGAATAAAATGGAATCAAAATTTCATGATTAAATAGATTCTTATACTGTGAATAATCCTTAAAAATAATTAGCTTATTTAAGAGAAGGAATTAATTAAAAGGAATTAAATGCTCAAATTGTGAAATATATAAACATATTGATTGCAAAAGATAATTTAATTTTGAAATTGAGTCTGTTCTAGAATATAGTTAAAAGATTACTATTTACATTTCTTGAACTTTCGATAGTTAAAGATTCTTCAAATTCGATTAGAGTTCATCAAATATTTATCTAATAAGAATACATGAAAATTTTGAAACTGGCGCACAGAATTATGCGTTTAGAAGTTCAACCATTGAATTTAGTACTAAAATTAATTTTGAAAATATTATTAAATTATCTAACCTTTTGATTGAAAAATACTTTTGTCAATCAAACAGTCTATTGACAATAATAAATTGTTACCAACAATGAATAAATGCTTATATTTAAGGTCAGAATTATGACATACTACGGGAAATGTTAAATGAGATGAGAACTTTGAGAGTGCTTTTAATTTGTCGTAAGATAGATTGATGAAGAGGACAAAGACTCCACAACCATTTTCTTGGGTTAGGATCCTAAAATCCAAAATGTCTAAACTAAAGTCATTTATAAACTGTAGTAATCAAGCATCGATTAAAAGGGTATGTAAACAAATCGCTAATGAGTATAAGTATCAACGTACCGTATTAAACTATACCACAGATGATTTAGAGGGCGCTGAAATCATTTACAAAACGAGTTTAAAATCTTATAACATCTTTCAAAACTTGAATGTGTATTTAAGAAATTAGGGAACTAATTTTATTGAACAATTTTTTCCTTTCAGTGATTTTACTGTGAGATTCTGATAAGATTTCTTTGTCACGTGTCGATTTAGGCAAGGGAATCGTAGGTGTCTTTTTAAAAAGATGTGCAGATATTAAGATTTTTATCCCTTCGTTCTTCACATGGGAATGACAGAATCAACAATTTTTGTTAATCGAGTTTTAGAAGTAATTAAATAAAATGGAAAATGGATTCAGGAAATAAGAGAATTTCTTAGAATGAAGTTAACACGGGATAATTAAGAAATAATTTAATTATTCAAAAAAATTAGGAAATTAACACATTACATACACACACTAATA
>JAPMOR010029926.1:0-43546 GCA_026543865.1 Argiope aurantia
ATTTTTGTTTTAACATATTTAAAAACTATTTTCATACCAATTGATAAACCTTGTAATGACCTTGTATTGACAAACCTTGATTTGAAGATTGTTTAATAATTATTATATTTAAGAATGTAATACAAAATTCAAAATATTTGAGAAACTACAAACTCCGATTATTCTTATTGCTGGCTAATGGAATGTTAATTAACTTACTCATTTTAATATATTGCCTTTTTCTTAAACAATAAGGATGTTCAGTATATAATGGATCTGATATACAAACATCAAGTTAAAGTTTCTTAAACAATTTTTTTAAGTAGCTTTATCTTGTGCTAGAGTTGAAAAGTTTCGCTAATGCTGTTTGAGAAAAAAAAATAGTATAGTGCCTATATTACGAAGCCTTTACAAATTATAAGAAATTTGGATACGTTATAAATACATAACTGCCAAAATATATGTTAGAGAGTATGTAGATTCCTATTTTTATTTAAAACTTTGAAACGAGTAATTTAATGTCAATTTTATATTAAAATACCAACGAATAATTTGTCTGTAACAAGCATATCTTATAAATGCAAGAGTCATGTGTTTGAAAAAAAATAACGGTGCAAAGATTGATGGATTCAAGCAAAAAATTAAGGACCAATATATTAGAAAAATTTCATGAACATTTTTTTGTCAGTATAAATTAGATCGAGATGATAATTAACAGACAGTTTTTGATATTATGAAGGAATTCTCTTTGTCAAATTCAATGAAAAGGGATAGACACAAATGCTTTGAATTGAGTAAAATCACCCGAGAAAATTATTTTTAAATGTTTTATTAATGTTAGGACAGTTTGTGCAGTATTTTTAGGGTGTCAGATGAGCTGTTGACCTCATTAATGTTTCAAAGGCCCATGAAGGGGATGTCATTAAAATAAACTTAAAAATAATTTAACGGTATTTAAAATTTTAAAATGTAAACTGCATTAGAATTTAACTGGTGATTGTCTAATGTAGTTTTTTACTCATTTTAATGGTATTTAAAATTTTAAAATTCAAACTGTATTAGATTTTAACCGGTGATTGCTTAAAACATTCTGATGCTTTTTATTCATCTAACTACGAAAAATTGAACAATTAAAATTTAAAAGACAGTAATAATCTACAAAAATATTAGATAAACTATGAACGATAAATTTGGATAGATTATGGATCATGGCAAATAGATTGCAATCAAAATAACTTATAATATTAATATTTTGATTGCTATAATGAACTAACCATAAAATGTCAATAGAAAAATTAAAGCCATAACCATATTCCTTTAATAGTTATGGATTGATTTCAAAAGTTGCCTAAAGCAAATTGTCTAGATAGAAAAATTAAATACAAAAAATATATAATTATTGATTTAAAGGATGAAAAAGATTAAAACAAATATATGCATTACCAAGCATTTAGTTAAGAATTTATGTATAAGAATTATAAGTAATCTTTATATATTAAATATATATAAAAAATATTTATAAATTTTCTGATGTTTCTACTATCAGTTGAAACAAGGAATATTGGTTCTTTTACTGAAATAAATAGATGATAGTCAAACATTTTACAACGGGGGAATGCAGTGAAATCCAATAATCCCCAAAATAGTTTCTAAAAAAAAAGCACGATTTGCTGCCCTCAAATTCCTACTTTCCTCAATCCGTCGCACTATCATTCCAGCATTGTTTCCTACTTTCTGAGAGGATTTAGTGTTTCATTGAACTTCCCGATTTTACCTTCTACTCCTAAAACCCCTGGAAAATGTTTCGTGTTTCTTTCGCTGGGAGAAGTGAAAGTTTTTCGAGTTGGTGTAAATATCACTTTCTACTATTTCTTCCAATAGAAATCCAATATTTGAAACGTTGCAGTTTTACCTTTTCGGAAAGGGTATAACCGATGCGCATTCAAGAATTTTTGTTCACTCTAAATACTCGTATTTTAAAGTCAACTTATATTTTTCAACTAAAAGTTATCATCATTCGGAGATATTTCATCAGATTACTATATATAATCATTTATTATTCTTATCAAGTTTATTTATTTTGTCTGAAATATTTAATATGTTTTAAAAAGTAAATTTCGAATTAACTATATAAGCAACTATAAACCACTTTCTTTTTGGAAACAGAATATATAACGTTTTGCAGTAGCTTAAATATATGAGGGACAATTCTCAGACTATTTTGGGATAAAAAGAATCCGACTTATTATTTTTTTTATTTAAAAGTTAGGGGACATCAATAAATAAATATTGGAAACAAATAGCATTTCAATAAATTTTAGCGAATTATAAGCAATTAAATTTTGTAAATAAAGTGTTTGGGCAATTTTATGACAGTCAAAAAGTTTTTTTTATTTTTTTATAGTTTTAAATTTTAACAGTATTTAAATTTGAATTAGTTTTGTATTGATCATTTAAAAAATACTTTAATATCTTTGTAATTTACAGATAAATAAATGAGACACTTTTCACAATTATTATCATATTTTACAAAATATATCATTATCATATTCTGCAGTTATGCCTATACTATTATTTAAATGTATGCTAAAAATTTTAGTATATGAAAAAATTATTTAATTGACTTTAAATAGACCTTAATTTATTAAGAAAGGGAATTATGAATATTTACCAATTTCCGAAAATCTTTAGGCACTAAAATTTATTTTTAGACTGCCGAAATTTTATATGAAACCGGACTATTAGAAACACATAATCCACATTCTCTTTTATACATAGTTGCATACAAACTATGCATTTTTACTCTTGAGTATTATACACTTTTCAAATAATAATAAACATACTAGTTATCGTAGATTTTTGAACTAAAGAAAAATGTTTTTATATTCGATTGCAACAATTTTTCTTTGAATGAATCTACTTCCTTTTAACCTTTAATCATTTATCTTTCAGATTAATTACATTAAAATTACAAGAAGTTATTTTTTGTTCATTTTTTATTGCCTATTTCTTGATATGATGAAACGGTATAGTGGATTTAAAATATTTATCACTAAAGGGAATAGTTTATATTAAGTTAGAAGGTTACTACTTGAGACAGTAATTTGGTTTTAGAATTAACTTTATTTTTTCCTGAATTGTTCTTTAAGTTGCAAGTTTACATTAGTAGCCTTGGCGAAGACTCCATTTTAATTTAATTATACCTGCATTCTCACTACAATGTTAATACTTGTTTTTTAATTCCTATATTGTATATAAATATATTTTCTTTGTAATTATAATCTTTTTCCAGAACTGCATATATTTTATAGAGAGATTAATAATTTCACAATATTTAGGATTACATTCTCCCTTTGTATCTAATTTCTCTGGATTTACAAAAAAATTTCCCCATTTACATTCAAACTGGGCATTTTATTAAGAAAAATCTATTAAAATATAATTAAAACAATAATATTTATGTTCTTTTAATTTGATTCTGCTTTCAACATATTACTTATTCCAAGAAGTATATCATACTATCTGTTTACTTTTTCAGCCTCTCTTCCTGTTTCTAGAGATAGTATCATAAAAAGAAAATATATTTTTTCAAGCAGTATTTCTAATAGCCCTTTAATCCTGATTTAACCAAATAAAAATCTCTTCGTTTAGCAGATTTCTCTATTTTTCATACCCTGAGAACACTGCTTTATAATATTATATTTCAGAAGATCGAGATCTTTAAGATCGAAAATGAATTCATATCATTATCGAGCTCGTATTTTTAAGGGAAATGTTTCTGCTGAAAACAGATGTAGACGTTACAACAGATTGAGATAACAGACGAGATAAACAAACACAGTTGTTGCTGATTTCTTGATGAACGATCTTCTAAGAAAGGCAAATACAAGCGTCCCTACGGATGAGTTATTTTAAGATAGAGAAAAATAACAATTAATTCCTTAAAGAACCAAGAATTCTTATGCAGAATAAATCTTTTCAATGATAGCAGGTTTGACTAAAAATTATACTTTAATATTGCCAGGCTAACCTACCTGAATGGCATATGAAATAGTGATATTTTTATTTATGACGAAGTAATCTGTTTAATACGTTTCATGACACATTTGGTACGCCATCCAGCTTCAAAGAAATGGCTCATGAATTCATCTATCATCATTCATCATTAACTCCAATTGAAATGATGAATCAAGCAGCATTCAATTAACTTAAAATGTCTTACCAATGCTTTACAATATATTGTTTTTCTTTCAGCTTTTATAATATGTTTAAATTTATAAATAGCGCATTCGAAATCCGACTGTTTTGGGAGAAATGAACTGCCATTTGTGTGGTGAGAAAATTTAGATTTGAGATACTGGCCAAAGTGTCCCGTCATCTTACAGAATCTCAAAGATTAGTTCTGTCAAAGAGTAGCCTTAGTGTTGCTTTGAAACGGGATGTTAATTAAGTTACGTTATTTAATTACTAGATGGTAATAAATTACTAAATGCATGAAATTAATTCTGTCATTAAAGATATCGATAATTTAGGCCGATTCATGCTGGCTGCTAAACAATTTATTTCTTCAGTTGAATTGAATACAATTTTCATGAATCCATGTCAAAATCTTCATTATATTGCCATATGAAGTGAGAAATAAGTGAAAGTCTCATAATCCTTTATATTTTCTAGACTATTTAAAATCAAACTGTTGCCAAACTTGTTCAAACTTTTAATTATTTATTCACGGAATAGATGTATAACAAAATAGTTTTAGAAATAATCATACCATTAAACTTCCTCGAGTTTCATATTTTTCTTCTTCTCGAAGTTTTGAAAATATTTGATTATGTCAATTTAGTTACATTTTATATGAGAAAACTTTTAACACGGATAATCATACATATAGTTTTTTTGTAGAAACCGCTATAACGATTACTGATATATCACGTTCAAAAGGTATTTTTACATGAATATCTAGAAACCAATTTTAGGATTATGATACATTCGACAGCTGTAATCGCCCACGTCTCTCAGAATGAATGCCATGACAACATCACTGAATGGGAAAAATAGCATAAGTCTTGGAAGAATGCTCATATTTATGAATCGTTTTTGTTTATTGAGTCATAATTAGTTTTTATTTTAAAGGAGTTCTGTGAAATTTATCTCATATGATCGACCTCCGCTTACTGCTTAAATTTTTATGAAATTTTCCCTTTATTACAATTTTTTTTAACTTTAAAAGATAAAAATGTATGACTTATGCTTTTATTCCGCTCACATGTTAAAGTGTTGAAATCTAACTTACGTGCTGGCATAAAGAAATGAATCCAATTTAAACCTCCACATATTCTGAATTTGTATTTCAGTTACGCTGGTTTTCTTGAAAGATGAAAATCTTCTAATGGAAAGTTTTTACGTGCAGAAAGTTTAAAAGCGTAAATAGTAGCAGACATTCCTATGGAAATTGATCCTGATTCCTCTGTAGAAATTACGTAACATTCCTATGGAAGAAAATTTAAGATCGTTAATTTGTATTTTTAATTCGGTGAAACTCAAATTTTTGCCGAATTTCACCTCTTCTATGCTTATTGGCAATAGAATTTTAACAAGTTATTTTACTGAATTATGATTAATAAATATTTATATAACAATAGTATTATTTCTATTAATTATTTTATAACGGAATGCCTTTTATTCCGGTTTTTGTTCTGCGTACAGTTCATGTTATTCCTGCAAAAGTGAAAGAAAAATTAAAAGAACACTTAAAAATTCAAGGGAAAATATTTATCATTCTAAATATGTACACATATTAAAATTATTACTGATGATTTTAAATCTTATAATTAACCCAGTTTGGTTCCAATAATTTCTTCCCTTCATTCACATGCATTAAGAATCGTCTTTTAAAGTGCAATAAGTATTGTGAAAAAATAATCCGGACATTAATAAGTGTAAAAAATTTAGTAGAAAAGTAGTTATCGTAAGAAATCTTTTATTTTAACGACAATGTTTTAACTCGATAAAGGAAAAAAATATATATATTTTAAAGAACGCGTGGGCTTAAAAGCCTTACAAACCCTTACAATTTTTTTTAATTAAAATATTGGGAAGATTAAACTACATTCGGATGATGAATTTTCTGAATACAAAAAAAAAACATACTTAAAGTTAATAAATCATCTAAGATGTAAAAAAAAAAGATAAAAGATTAGCATTACTTACAGATAGAAAAAGACTACCGCAGATTTTATTTAAGTGTTTTAAAAAATTAGCATATTCCTTAATTATATTTCTTAACTATATTTTTTTTTCCGAATGTAAAAAAAAAAAGAATATCGTATTTATGAATTTGGCTCCGAATAAAATAAAATAAAATTTAGTAAAAAGTAAAAAAAAAAAAAATCGGAACATGCTCTTTAAATTAATTACTATGATATTTGAAGAAATTGAACATTTAGACATTAACACTTAAATAATATTTCACGAATGTATTATCCGTTAATGGTTTCCTAAAATGTGCTTAAAATTTCCGATTTATTGAATGAAATTACTGTAATATTTATAAAACTAAGCGAAAGGTATGCTAGGAATTCATAATTATTTTTTTTATCAAGTGCTGTTTTCAATTTAAAAAAAATACACTTTACGAATGCCATAAAAAATAAAGAAACAAATTGCATGCGAATAAAAAAAAAAAACGAGAGTTCAAGCTTTTCTGATTCCATTTGAAAACTATGAAACTGTGTGAATATCATAAAAATGAAAGGAGAAAGTATTTATGAATAAAAAAAAATCCATTGTTTAAATTTGATTCCAGCATTACAATGAGAATTCTTATTATGCAAGTAAAAATTATTGAAATTCATAAAATGGTTATTAAATGCTACTTCAAAAGCTTGCGCCTTGCTCTCTTCAACTTGAACAATATATTTTACCATTACTTTTACAGAAACAGGTTATCTTATTTTTCAAAATGATGAACTAAAGGTACAATTCCTTTAAAGTTTACCCTCTTATTCGAAGTCTCTAAACATGGATTAGATCCTTTGAAGCATTTCCAAAATTTGAAACTTCCATTGTGTTACTGGTTCGAAAAATCTTAACTATTAAAAAAGTAAAAAGACAACTTAAATATTAAAAGTGTCATCTTATAAACTCAAGGTCATTCTGATACTTGACTCTTGAGAGGGAAATATATATTGTTACGAAACTGTATTGTTGCTTCCCAGTACGAATATTTTCCCTGTAAGAAAGATCGTTTTAAGGTGAGTTTTGTTGGAAGCTGATCGGATACCGAATTAGTGATCTCAGGACTTGGCGATCACTTGGCGACGAATTTCGCAACAAAATTGATAATACTGGAAACTTTCAAAACTTTAGATATTGAGCCAATAGGAACCAATACATACTTGGTTGATTCAGAAGCTTCTCTGCCCACCTCCGAGAACTATAAAAGGCCTACAGTCTCAAGCCCGAGTCAGTCGCGTATAGAGTCGTTGAGGGAATAGCAAAGCAACGGTTTGTATTTGGATCAGTCCGGCGAAGTGCAAACCTTGTAATGGATCTCAAGCGTTTGCTGAATTGAGATGTGTGCCGAGAACTGGTGTTTATTGATGAAGCAGCATCGAATCGTATGTGGAGAAGGCTATCGTGTAGTAGTAAATCAGCAGTGTGATACAGTTATAGCGAGGAGACAGTGGAGAACTGCAGACGTTTGGAGAGACCGTAGAGTGAAGCTACACAGATTACCTCCTCCTGCTGAATTCTGTCTAGCCGCTTTTTGTGGGGTAGTTCTTATTAGTACCGATTACTTCTTGTGGGCTACTCTTTGTGGCACCGTGCTGCTGTGTGTTGCCTATATTCGTCTCGACTATATTTTTGTGGTCTGTGTATTCTTGTCCTTTGTGTAAATAAAAGTCTTCATCATTTTTTTTATTAAGTAATTAGCAAAATTTTTACTCACACAATATTTTCTAAAGACGGAATCATTAATTATGGGTGTGCTTTTTAAAATAATCTATACTTATAATAAAGCTCAATGTGTGTGTGTGTTGGCGCTCTACAGGCCAGACCATTCAACCTACAGCTACCAAATTTGACACGTGTATACCTTGGAGGCCGGGAATGTGCACCTGGGAGTTATTTTTTCGAATTTTTAACTAGAATTTTATTTATTTAAAAATTAAGCGAAATTTTGACGTGTTTCTGTTATAACTTCCGAAAATATTACCGCACAAAAAGGATATTTACATGAAGTTAAAGATCAAAAATTTATCTTTTAAATGATACTAATTTTTTAATCTTAAAATTAAATTTCTATTTTTAATGAATTTTTAAATAAATATTTAAATTATGTTTTTCAATAATTTTTTTCGTAAAAAATAAAAATTAAGATTAAGCACGTTTCGCATTCATTGGAAAAAATTAGCTTTTTTTAAAGTGTTGCCATCACATTGATTAAAGCCCCAATTAAAAATAAATTAAATCTTTTTGGAAATGAAATCTGCAAAAATATAATTTTCGGCTCATGTCTGTAGGAAATGAAACAAATATGAAATATTATTTTTTCTAAAAAATAAATTCAAGAAAAATTTTGAATAGTTTTACTTTTGTAAATATCGTCTGCCCGTGTTTTTAATTTCAGATAATTTTATTTTCCAGTCTAAATATCTGTACTTTTCTAAATATCGTCTGCTTATTAATTGCATTTTTCTCTCTTTTGTTTTTGACAACTATTGAAATGTTATGTTTACTTTTGATGTGTTTGTTATATGTAGTACTTTTGTATGTGATATTTTCTTCGAGCGGATATTAAGGAGAATGCATACACCACAAGAGAAAAAACAGATTTTATGGTGGTCATAGAGTTAATTTCCAATCAACTAAATCACTGACTTTTAAGAGTTAATTTCCAATCAACTAAATCACTGACTTTTAAGAGTTAATTTCCAATCACTTAAACTGACTGATTTATGAAAATTTGAATATAACGATTCATTAAAAAAAGGATAATTTTAGATTTTCCATCGATCGCTTCAAAGAAAATACGCCAATCAGCGCGCGGGTATCTCAAGATTAATTGGCCTAAGATTATGAAAATGTTGAGTTTTTCTAAATTTTTAACATTCAAAACTTTATAAATAAGTCTTAGTTGATCGTGGAAAATAGAAACATTCATTCATTTATTTAAAATTTGGTGTATTCCAGAATATTTCTCAGAATATGATACCTTACTGCATTACATTTAGACTTCATAATTTTTGAAATATATTTATAGGCTGGAACAAAATATTATTATTGATTTCCTTTCAATCCTTTTGAAAGCAAAACTAAAAACTGAATGTTATGCTGAATCTCAGAAATGTTTGTTGAATTATTGTTTGAGATATTACATAAATTATGAAAAATATTTTGTAGTTAACATAAGACTTAAATACCGAGCGATTCTGTTCGCAATACTCACATTCAATAATAATAATAATTAATAAATAACAATAAAGAGGATAAATAAAATAAAACGCTTGGTTTTATTAAAAAATATCTTAATATTAATTGCAAATTTTTCATTTACATTTTAAATTAAAGTTGAAGTTTTGCCGGCAATGACAGCAAATTAGCAAAATATTTATAGTAAATTGAACGAAACGATCTAAACAGTATAAGTTTGGTATGGCTATCAAAATTTGAAGATTAAAAATGTTTTGTTTGAGAATCCTTTAAGACACCAGTTACTTAAAATATTTAATTGAAAATTGTAGCGAGCGGTAATACTGGCGAACCGGCTGGTCGCCAAAGGCGGCTAGTACAGAATAAATCAGATTTCCTCTATTTGTTGGACATCTTTATATTTTTTAATTGTGATTCCTGTTTTCTGAAATGAGGCATTCATTAGGAACAAGATAATCATATTTCAGAGATAAAACTTAATTGTATCATTTTTTGAAAGTTTTAATAATTAAACTTTATAAATTTGTTTAATGCAGAAAAAAAATCAAAAATTTGTTTCTAAATTATAATTACCACTAAAATTCACATCTTATTTAAACAATTACATTTCTATTCTGAAAATTTTATTTTAATTTTCAGAAATTTTTATTCCATTTTTCTATAAAACATCATTAACGCAGAAACCAGTGATAGCAATTCTGCATATAGTATTACGCTAAGCTTGCTTATTATTTTTTTAAATTCTATTAGGTGTTTTGAAATCTACCGAATAATTTTTAAAGCAATTTTTTGGGATATTTTGTCCATATTAAAACCACATTTGTAATTTTCTGTCATAAACAAAAAAAAAAAAAAAAAACATTTTTTTTAAAGAAATTGTTCATGTTATTGGTAGCAACCAATCGAAATATCTACTAAAACTAAACCGGTTAAAACCTTTTACTTTATACTTCTAGGGACAAAAATTTATTTCTGTAGCTTCTGTCACATTTTAAGTAATAAGAATTTGAAAATAAAATCAAACATTTGATAATCATGTAAAACAACACTAATTTTTTTCCATGTATACAGTAATGATAGCTCAATTGTCCTTACGAATTATCACATGTCTGTTTCGCGATTTTATTTTTTTCAGCATTGTTATTCGAGACTGACGAAAGGAACGATGACAAAAGGTAATGCTTTAACAACCAGAAGCTGTGGACGATTTCTTTATGGATGAATTGTTCGATAAAAGGATTTTCGCGACAGAGGGAAATGGATTATTGGATCATAATGGATCATCACGTTATTTTTTTTCTTATTCCTCTTTTAATAGGAGATAACTATATCTTTTTAGAATACTTCTTTTCAAAGAATGCGAATCAGCTATAGAGAAGAAAAGATTGAGTCTGGTTTATTGCTAGAAGTATTTGAAAATAAAACAATAATTGAAATGTTTTCTCTTATTATATTTGAAATTATTTTGATTTTATTGAAGAATATAATACGATCGGATTTTTTTTATCGTACTTCGTTTTTTTCATTTTATAAGATTCGTAAAATAATAACCCTGGAAAGAGTATTAAATGTGAATTAATTTTAGAAGTAGCTCATGGTATTGAGTAGGCAATGTTATGAAACATTTCATGGTTCATATTTTGGTAATGGAGTATAATCTATTGCTAATAAAAACCCAAATAAGAAAAATTAATAAATAAATATATATTTTAATAAATTGACTTCGGAGATGATAATGATTTAACTTGTAAAAATAAATAATAAAGATTTTAGAGTATAATCATTTGGTCCGAATTTCATATTATTTGTTTCATGGTTATATAAACGTCCTAATAAATACATTTACTACTTTTGAACTCATGCTATAAAATTCTGAAATTTAAATATATTTCAAACAGCAAACACGCAACGTTTCATACATTCTTTTTGATATTCACTTCTCTTTTTCTGGCTACTTAAACGGCGCTGCCCGTTTCCCTTTTCATAAATAGCATTTCTTGCATTTCAAGGCATATAATAGCAATTCTGCTAGGAATGTCAGATTAAATATTTTTCATCTCCAAATGAATCAATTCAACATTCCTCAGTTAAAACTGCCATGACTGCTTACTATCCAATTCTTGAGAAAAGGTCTACCTTGAGACTGTTAAAGCTTACTCTATGATTTCTGCCGTTCAGAATGATTGTTTAACATCTCTTTGAATGAATCTTCTTCGATATTGACAATTGAGATTCTCCAAATACATCTTGAGATGCAGTATGTCTTTCGACCATTAAGATCCTTCCTTCCTGAGGGCAGAATGATTATTCAACTTTTCCATTTCCTGACTTATACTATTGCGTTCTATTCAATATTCATTTAAAGAGGTTTTCTGTCACCCGTTTTCTAATAGCCTTAATTCTAGTTAACAGAGCTTCTAGCCCAGGAATGGTCGGAAAAACAGTTTGATGGACAATGTGCATTTTCATTACTTGCTTGCTGTTATCTCTCTTGACAGTTAAGTGTCGAGTCTGATGAATGTGGATATTTTATATATATTGTTTTATTTAAGTGCTTCAGGGCGTTGGGGAACGCTGCTTGAAAAGGCCAAGAATGATCAGAGTTTTAATTGCTTCTTGTAATTTATAACATTAGTTTTCAAAGGTTTTGATTTAAAAATAAATGATTAAATATCTTGAAGGAGAAAAATCAGAACAACATATATGCAAATTTTATATTTAGAATCAGAAAAAAAAAGATTTTCGATAATATAAGAATATTTATTTTTATCACTTATATTATTTACTATGTAATTTCATTGTTAATAATTTCTTAAGGAGGATTTGCCCAGACGATATACGAAACTTCTGTTTTATTTTTATATAAGGATAGTGCCGCCGCTGCATTTCATTAAGATCTGCCATTAAGGCTGCTAATGACGATGGTGATGACATTTTCTTTATAACACCTCTCAGCTAACAACTTGTTCATTTACCACAAGTTGCTAAATGCTTTCCATTCCAAAGAAATGCCCAATTTTTATGTTTGTACAGTGTGTGAAAGAGAATAAATTGACGCAGGGAGTTTTATTTTCATTAAAGAAGAATAAATATAACTGGATATTATAAAAATTATACTTTAGTAAACATTTTAATGCTTAATTAAAAAATATATGAGTCTTTTTGTTAAAAAATAAATTCTACAACGTACGCTTTGTTCGATGACTGATTAATAGAAATCATTCCCTTTTTATTCATATAAAATATTTCCTGTTTTGAAATGAATGAAACATTTTATCCAACCATATTTCGCAATATCTTTTAAGTGAAAATTACGGAAATATCTTTAAATTTTAATTACTATTGAAGAGTAATTAATTTTGCACCAATGGGTTAATAATAAATTTTAGCTTAGATACATTTTTTTTTAATTTGATGAAACAGCAAATATTTCATTAAAACTCATCACTAGTGAAATAAATAAATATACAATGAAAATAGTTAATAAAAGAAAAAAAGATTCAATGGTAAAAGAATACTTTTAAAAATAATATTTCTAATGAATAAATATATTAAATTATTAAATAAAAATAAAAGTTGCAGATTATTTACTTAATCCTGATATTTTTTATATCCATTTGAATTGAAAACAAACTTATGTGTTTTCAGTTTCAATGATTACAAAAGAATTCTTATCACAATTGGTGATTTTTTTTTTACTTGGAATACAATCATGGATCATATTTTAATATAGAATGAGCAATCCAAGTAAAGTAAAGAGTTGGCTCTGTAGTATTCACTATAAAAAAAAGACGTTTCTTACTGTTAATAGACAATTTAAATTTTACATATTTCGATAGTTAATATTAGATTACACGCTTTATATATATATATATATATATAAACATAATTTTTTAAGAAAAATCGTGAACGACGACAGAGAAGACACTTTGAATTTTAAACTTCGTTTTCTTCCATCCCAGGAGGCATGATATATGTGCAACCAGAAATGACGAACATGTAAACACAGAAAGACACAAGACAGAAATGAGGAAAAGATTAAAAAGGAGAGAAATTATTTTTCTAAGTGTTTATATACTGTGAGGTTCTGATAGGGATTTCTTTACACGTTTCAATTTAGACAAGAGGAATTTAGGTAACTATTAAAAATAATTCGCTTGGCTGACAATTTTTTATCCCTTATTTCGGAGCGTGTGAACTGCTGATTTAAGCATTTTTATAAAGCTTCTCGTGCATTAAATAAAATGAAAAGGTGAAATTGTATCAGGAAATAAGAGTACATTTTAGAATGAAGTTAATATGGACTGAATCAAGATAAAACTTAATTAGGATTTAATTTAGGTCTTAAATATCATTACATATTATAAATATAGTTTATTACAGATTTTGATTTTCAATGCAGTTTCGAATACTTATAATTCCACATTAAGGAATTATAAGCATAAGAGTTTCATGTAATTCTATTCCTTTTTCAACGAGAACAAAAACACTATTTTTTATTTATACTATCTATAAACACAAGTTAGTATCAAAATCACATTCCTTAAATAACATATTAATATTTTATTTTTGAATTAAGGGGCATTTTATGTATGCTATTAAAAGTCTAGAGCAAATAATCATAATCAAATGGTTCTAGATAGGCAGTCTTGATAAATTGTCAACAAACATGAAATTTAGTCTCATTCTTTTATATTTGGATGTCTTTTCTACATTACAATCTAATTTTTTTCTTGAAAGAAAAGTTGGAACTGTCATTATGATGCTATATATATTACATTTAAAGAAACAAGAATTTTGCAGCATTAGTGAAAAATTTAAGATAACAATTTTTTTGTATTATATTCAGTGTGTAAAGGAAGGGAATAATACATTCTCAGATATATTCAGATAGAAAAAAAAAATATTCCTAGAAATTTTACTGCATGTGTTATTTTAATTAACAGCTTTAGAAGACTTTATCATTTTGTTGTTTTTAAAATAATTTAATCATTGCTTGATTGAAAATTTTCTTTCCTGTTTTTCTGCTGACAACGAATTACTCAATCGAAAAAGATTTTCTAGAGCAACTGAAAATAAATAGACCAGAAAATCGTATATTACTCATTCGCAGTTTAGTTTTCAAAGTCAGAAATAAGCAGTTAATTAAAACTTTGTTTTTCGATTATGCACACGAGCTAGAATTAGTTTAATTTTAAATGTACAGTCATTCAGATATAATTGAATTAATAAAGTAGAAAGCGGGAATATAGAAATCAATTGAAGTATAAATTCCATTGTTTTAAAGCAAATGTCACGCATTTTTTCCCATCTAATTATTAAACGATGTCTTCGAAATTTTAATTGAAACAGATGCTAGCAAGCAATTCGTTTTCGTTTTTTTATTTTGTTATTGATTATCAGAATATGATGCTAGCTAAAAATAGGAGTTATATCAATGATGTTTTGAAAACAAGGCGAATGTTTTACGCAATCAACAACAAAGAGCTATATATTCAATTAATTTTTTCATGAGTTTATTAGAATACGGAAAAATTTTCAACACATTTTTGAGAACATTTTTTTCAAATTTAACCCTTAACTGGGGAGGTGAAATTTTTGGACATAACTGGGAAGGTGCGGTCTACGAGACCGTATTTCATTTACACTCAAATTAAATTTTCTAATGAATGTATTAGTATGATAAACTGCTAATATATTTTGCAGATATTTTTCTGGATATACAGATATGTTTTAGAAATATTTCAAAATATATTATCATTGAAACAAGGAAATGCGTTGGAACATACATTTTCTTCTCAAATTACATGTTACAATAAATAATATTCTTGAAAAAACATATTACTTTTTAAATCATATTTGATTTTGCAATATATAAAGGTATATAGAAGACAATATAATGTAAAATTCAACTATTATATGAAAAATAAAAAAATTGACAATGGGTAAAATTGGCCCTTTTTTTTATAGGCTTGTGTGACTTTCATAGCACGATTTTCTAGGGCATTTTAAACATACATGTTAAGAACAAGCATAAAAACCAACCTATAAATTCTGTATATATATCTCTTGGTATATTAATATATTTTATAAATTCTTCAAAATACATTATCATTAGAAAATTTATTTATGTTTGAATATAAATATCAGAATCAGTTGAATGCGAACTTTCGTCGAAAAACTCTTCTGTACAGTTATCCTTATCATTAAAATCACTTTCTGCTTCATTTAAAAGTGTCTGGAGCAGTGCTTCAGGCTCAGGTTTTAGCGCAATCTGCTAAGCCTTGTTTATCACTGGGACACTAACAGGGAGATACGATCTTAGAGACCGCACTCGAAGAAATAACTGAATTATTTTAAAAAGCATCCGCTGAAATCTGTTCAAAAAGTGCACGAGTATTGAAGGTCACAAAAAGCTACAGGGTCAGTCCATTCGATTGAGCTAAAAATAGAATAGGGGTGACCGTAAATCCATCACTAGCGGTCTCACAGACCGCACGTCTCCAGTTAAGGGTTAAACATACAGATCATTAATCTGTGACATTAAAGGAATACAAATTTAATTAGCTGAAATTTTTATAAATGCAATTTATTTAAAAATAATTAATTACTTCAATAAGAAACACATCTGTGAAAAGAATTATCTATTTTACAGTCACAGGAAAATCATTCTTATCAGCTAATTTGATACTATAAGTTTTTTAAGAGTTCAAAAATATTTTTTTTTAGAAATTGAATTAAACATTATAAATCAGGTTGTTTAAAAGAGTAAATAGTAACCAGTAGTAAATTAAGAAAGCGTCAAACATTCTTAATAAAAATATTTCACTGATGTTCGATCAAGCAGAAACAAAATTAGAATGCATTTGGAATGGCTATCATGAGTCATTAATTTCTTGAGACTAGAACATGCGCAAAGTCTTCATGCCTTCTAAATTTTTTTATCTAAGAAAAAAATTGAGAAATACATGAAACAGTTTGAAAGTCATTCCCAATTAAACCATTAATAAGGCCTGACAAAACTAAAGAAAAAAAAACCTCGAAGATAATTTTGCCTCTGCCCCTTTGAATGTATCCCTATTTCATATTTTTGTGTACATTCCATTACTCTAATCATGCACATATAATTATCTATAAAGATTATCCTTAAAGGAATTCAAATTAAGATATAACATATATTTGTTATAATTGAGTTACCTTATAGATTCAAGAGCTGGCCGTTATGTACAATATATGAACAACCGTAGAAGTGAAGAGTACGGGCATCATACAAAAGAAGCTGTAATATGAAAATCTCAGGCATAGAGACTTCATATGATAGCATTTCGTAGCTAGGAAAGATACTTATAAGACCCTTTTGCCCCATTTGTCACTATGGGTTATAGTTATCATAAGTATACATTCCCTATAAGCACAAGATAATGTACGATATTCCCATGATTTTGTTCGATGTTGTGAATGCTGGGCAATATCAGAAAAATATCGCAACAATGTTGGTCTGTATTTTGGATTAATTGAGATATTAACCCAAAATACAGACAGATAATAGAGTTAGAATGTTTCATGTTTTAAATATGTGACTAGCAACATCAGAATCGATACCAATACATCACAGTGGATAAGGAGATACGCCAATACCTACTGCCAGTGGATAAGCAGATAATATCTTAAAAGAAGAGTTCTTGAATATGGAAGTGCATACTTCGTCTATTATTTTGAAGCTCGATTAGTCCGACATAAATTATAATACTTAATGCACATGGACACTACTTATCCAATTGTTGTTACAGTACTCACTGAAATATCGTATAGTTGTAAGAAAAAATCAGAAGAATATATTCGAAAAGAAGATGTTAGAAAACATTTTAGCATTCTTACAATCTGCACATTCTTCATAGTAATTTTTGCAATAACAAAAATAGATTTAATAAAAGTAACAACATCTGCAACCTAACTATTAAGTTTGAAGGTCCTCTTCGAATTGCTATTTCAAACACTTTTGGAAAAGGATGTGATAGATTATTCTTTAATTGGCAAATTTAATTTGCAATTAAACAGCAAAAGGAGAAAAAAAAATTAGAAAAATTTGACACTGTTTGGCCAAGATGAGGATATCAATTATACTTTACTCCAAACCTTGATAGAAACAGAATTTAATTTCTCTTAAATAAACAAGCAAGTTTTATCTGCTATAGAAAATGAAAAAAAAAGAAAAGAGCAGTTCAGGCTCTTAAAAGATTACCGTCAATTACATGAAAAAAATATAAAATTATCTTCAAACACTTAATAATCTGGAAATTTAAATTTCAATTCGTGTATTAAAATAAATCTAAATGCATACTGTAAAGCGAATTAGGCAGTTTAATTATGCTAATTCCTTTCACGTTACTTAATTAAAGATAGATTTATTTGAAAATAGTTTTATATATGGAAAATAGGATTATGATTAATATTATCTGTAAAGAATTAATTAAAAAAATTTCTTCTCATTAATTTTAATACGCTTTAAGATCATTCATTCCCATGAGACAAATTTTTGCTTTCCGCTCAAGAAATAATTATTCAAGTTTATTTACTTGGAAATATTATTTTTTTCCTTTCCTTTCAAAGAATATACAATAGAAAAATTTTAATATCTCTATGTGATATTCATTATCATGGAAAATTTTATCGTATATTAGCATTATTATTAAATGAAGAATGTAATTCAGTTCTTTTTTCTTATCTCCCAATATATAAACAATAGGGCATGATATAGGAATTAATAAATCATGATATTCGAAAATACAAGAAAATTGAAAACAATGAATGACTGCATTTGTATTTTTAGTATAAGCAGATACTTTCACTAATTCTCTTCGCTCCCTAAATATGGTTTCTATTATTAAGGTAAAAGGAAATATACCTTGCATTACTATTTCACGTCATATTATGAAACTCAAATTTTGAAACGGATTTTTTTCCTTCAATGTAAAGGAAATTAACCATTTTGAACGGCTTGATAACGGCTTGCGTGGTTGCAATGTAATATATCGCTTTATCAGCATTCGAGCTAATTTTAATTTGTTTAAAATCATGGACAAAATGCGTACAGATTTACAGAGAATAATAATTAATACTGGCTATAAATTAAGGCTGTAAATTAAGTTAAATTTTCAAATATGCAAGCATCAAAGCTTGCCTTATTTTGGTTATTATACGTATAAAAAGTTTCTCATAGTTTATTAGATATTCAAAGTTTTCCTTATCTTTATAAAATGCATTTTTTATATGCATATTTAGTACGAATTTCGCTTACATGAAGCGTATGACTAAATAAAGAATATATATGTGGCATAAATATCAAATGAAAGGTTTCTGATTGAATTTGTTAAATTATATTTAATTAACATTTTCATTCATTTTAAAAGAATATAAATATAATTTGAATTATTTATTTCTTTGTATCCTATTCTTAAAACAAATAAAGATAGAATTTATAGTTCGAACAAATAATTTTTTCTGGATTGATACTTAATTTTTATTTGAATTTTTTTAAATTTAGCCTTAGTTAGTATACTAATATATAACATAATAGTATAGAATAATATATTGCATACTAATAGAATCCGAAAAATGAATTTAATACTGTTGCTACGTCTATATATAAAAATTAAGGACTGAAGAAATGGAAAACAATTAAGGTTTTAAATATGCATATTTTTTAACATGATGAAACTAAAAAAAAACGAAATTCAAGAGTTAAAATTGTTATTTTTGAATATTAAAGAGGAGTAAAAAAATAAAAGGGGAATAAAGGTGTAAAAAAGGGATTTACATTCAAGTTAATAAAATATTTCATGTTTATAAAGAAAAAAGTAAAAAAGGTCAATCTTTAATTAAATATCTTAACAAAATTTGTAAGACATTTATATAATGAGCGCATATTATTTAAAATAAAAATATATTCCACAGTTATCGCTCGAGGTACAATTATCAACCATGTACAGCATTTAAAAACCCTTTTCAGTATGCATATCGCAATTTACAGACGCCGCAGCCTGCCGCATCGCAGCATGCTGCTTTATAAAATGGATTATATTAAAAATATCTGTCAATTATAATTTTGATATACAAAAACAATTTAGAGTACTATCAATATACAAGATCATTTTGGTCTATAATTACTAAGCATCCACTAACTTTTATAAAAGAAAGTGCATTTGCCATTTAATTACTATTTGTAATTTAATTAATATATTATAATTTATTATTTACAATCAATTTATTTTTAATTTAGACACAATTGCGATTTCAGCAAGAATGTAGAAAATGTGTTTTCTTTTTTCTCATAAGTTTTTCTCCATTCCTATTTTTTTATTCAAACCATTCTTATAAAATTTATTAGCAAATTAAATATTCATTTCTGCATAATACTATATATATGGTTTGAAAATAAAATTTCAAAAATAGTTCACATTTTCTACGGTATCCATAACATCAATATGCAAATATATTTTAAAGCTTAATATGCCACCAACTTTCTAGTTTGAAATGAAGATCTTGTTTAGAATTCATTTTCTGCAGTAAACTTGAAGATAGCTCACATAATTACCTATATAAATCTCTAATTAAAATTCAGTTAGTAACAACTGGGGCATTTCTAACGCCATGTTGTATTTGAAAACTTTCTGAAAAAGATAATTAATAAGTTAAAACACACACTAAGCTTGCGCTTGCGGATTGAACTATTCAATCAAATATATAATAACTTTGGAAGAAAGGCTAGAATTTTCAATAATAATATCATAAAGGAAACTTTTATCATAGCAGACTTAAATATTATTTTGGATAAATATTAAACTGTATATAATAATATACGGAAAAAAATATGTCGGCAAAATAAGATTTGTAGCTGTCGCAGAAGCCGTTCATTTTGATTTTCTAGCTTAAGAAACAAGAAAAAATTGGGAGAAAAATTATTCTCTTTCTTTTTAAAAGCATAGTTCTTTAAAAAAAATCAATAAAATATTCATACCTGAAATTAAAACAATGATCTTAGGAGTTTGTAACAGAATATAATAATTTAAAACCATTTCATTGATTCAAATTTGGTGCTGAAAAATGTATTCAATGACATTAAATGTTAAATTTTAAAGGCAATGCTGATTAGATCAGAAATTAAAAAAACCGAACCAAATATAAATTAATTTTTAAAAAAAAATATGTCAGAAAAGCAATTTAAACAAACATAATATGCACTTGTTTCCCCTTTAGAAAATAGAACATATTTTAAAAACGGTGTAATACTTTTATAATAAATTTAGTTAAAATTTTGTTCAAAACTTTAAGTTATTAAGATGCCACTTTACACGCTAATTATAACATACATTAGTACAAAGTGGTTCTTGAACCTTTTGATTTTTATTCTGGTAAACAAGAAGTAAAGTTTACTTAATTAAGAAAACTTTCTCATCTTAAAAACTCCACCCTCCAAAGCATTTTAACCGGAAACATTAGTTTGAAGATACTTCAAAGAACTCGACAGCTCATTCACAGACCTCTTATACGTAAACGCTTGTCCTGAGGGATTGTTAAAGAAGCTATTATTCACAACTTGGAACCACCCATATAGGATTTATACAAATTGTTGCAATCTTGTAAAGTTTGTTTATATATAAGCCCGAGGCTCTCACACCCTTAAAACTTTCTCATTTAAGAAATAATGACTTCTTGGGGAGGGGGGGGGGGTATTACCCCTGTATGGAACAAACTGGCAAAGAGCAAATAGTTTAAATGAACCCTTTGGCTGAAAGTAGTATATTTTCTGGGGTTATAGTTCAAATTGTTTACATAATTTCATAAAACAACTGCTAAGTACTTACAGTATGTACTTCACTTAAAAGAGCTGTTTTTAATTTTATTCTTACACCGATAGATTTTAGTGGATGCTTCGGACAAAATAAGTAAGGTAATTGTCAGTTTAGAGTAGATTTTATTATTCGTGCTATTTAATTCCCATTCAATTCCTTATTTTGGAAAACAATTAATATTTGATTAGAAATCAATGTTGGATTTTAAGAAATTGACTGCTTTATTGGATTTTCCAAAATTTCATAATTTCATCTCTGAGGATATTCAGAATTATATTTTTTATCTAATAACTAATAAGAAGACAATTTCCAAGAATCCATTTTGTTTCTAAAAATTGTTTACTCTATCCTTATAATTTTAATTTCCTCGATCCATTTTTTTCCTTAAATTGCTTTATTAACTTTAAATTTTTTTGCTAATCGGGAAAATTTTTTTTATCAGAAATATTTTTTTTATTATTTTTAAATGTGCATAGCATATCAGAATAAAGATATAAAGATTTATTGCACATCATTCAAATTATATCAAGCATAAATTATATACAACAAAAGTGATTCGAACTTCAATATAAATGATGCCATATTTTACACTTGCAAAAGATATCTAATACATTTTAAGAGTTTATCGCAGAAATGTAAGGGAATTCTAAAATATTATGTTTTTATTTAATAAAATTAAATTTTTGTAAAAAAAAAATTGCAAAAAGAAAAAGAAAATCGGTTTACAATACTATTTGATCCATATTTCCATACTTCTATATTGCTTGTAAACTTTTATTTTCTTAATGTAATAAATTGATATTTCTAATTTTGTAAATACCAGATTTTTTTTCAAAATATTAATCCTCCAGCTGCGCATTTCAAGATTTCCGCGGGTTGGCAATCGGTCCATTTTCCGTTGTATCCCACGTTTTTCGCAGTTTAGTGTTTATTTTTACGATTACAGATTTTTATTACATTATATTGTTATTGCGTATCATATATATCACTTCACTTTCTTTGAAAAATATTTGTACTTATTTGTAAACATCGCCTTTAAATAGTTATTTTAAAGAATTACTCAGCCAGAGGGTTTACGGGATTTAAATACTGTTGGTAAACATATTTATTTCATAGATTCTAACTCTGCAAACTGCCAAGATCTACTGTATATTTTATTCTTCAAATATATTAGAATATTCTGCTTAATATGCTGAGATTCTGTTATGAATGAAACATAGTTTTTAGACTACAGTGGAATTGCTATAAGTCGAAAAATGTTTCTAAAGATGCAAAAGAGAGAGCTATTTTCATTGGACTGTCTTATATAAACGAGATTTTGATCAAAGTTAATAGTAGTGTTTTACTTGCAGCTTAGAGGAATTCAATATTTAATAATGAATAAGAACACATTCCTTTAGTGAAAATTATAATTTTACCAATGTTACATAAATCATTTCTACTTTAAATAAGTAAAATATATTTTTCAAAAAAAAAAAGAAATATATTTCGCTTTTTTAATAAATTCACCCATTTGAACAGTTTATGAAATTCTGTATGATAAACCAACAGTAATTATGTCAATTTTAAAACTACTTATTAAAATTTGAAAACTTAGCAATCATTTTAAAATACAAATGGGATTAATATTTGAAAATTCTAAAATAACCTTATATTCAACTTAAATTTCAAATTACTGTTTATAATATGAATCATCGGATTGCATTAACTATTTGAACTCGGATTGAAATAATTTGTAGATATCAAAGTTTCACATAATAAGTGAATTTTCTGGATTAAAATGTTTGCTTCCTATTTAAATAAAAAAAAATCGAAAAAAACGTCATATATTAGTCTTTTATTTTAGATTTTTTCCTTGCTTTTCATAGGTCAAAGAGTCAAAACTTGAATATCTGTTTTGTTATTTCACCTTTAACAAAGTTTGTAATAAATTATTATATGATATGGACAATAAAAGGAAAATAATTTCAAACATAGAGGTTTCATGAACAGCATTCAATGCCAAATTATTCAATACATAGCAAAAATTAAATCAGTAGTAATTAAGGTATAATAAATGTAAGTATAACAATCAATATCATATAATTGTATAGTAGAGTATTCAATATAGTATAATTATAATTTTTATCTCAAAATGATGTTCATGTTTTTTTCTCTTTTTGAGAATTTATGAATTTACTGACAACCAGAAAAACTGCCTTATCAAGAAACTAACAGCAGTTTTTTCTAAATATTATTTTCATAAAATAAGATAATATAAATAATAACAATTTTTTCACAATATTCTAAAACGCATTGCAAAATGCATAAATTTTTATGACATACAAAGTCGAAAAATCACTACTAATCCAAGAACCACTCGTCTTAGTTTCTAAATACACTGTTAATAATGGAAATAACACTATTCTTCAGTTGTTTTTCATTATTTTTATCGTTGATTTTATTCTCACTTTTTTTCTTTGGTAATTCTCACAAACATTATCCTATTTAATATCGCTATAGGAATTGTATCAATGCCGCTTTGGTAAGAAAATTTCAAACACAGCTTCAAAAATTTTCAAAGATAATTTAATTAATTCATGAAAATCTTTTTTTTTTGGACGTGTTATTTTGATAATAATTTTAGGTTAAATTTCCTAAATGTTATAAATTCAATTTTTTCGCATGTTTTTCTTATCTTTTGCATTCAGACTTTACTTCGGTTTTTGATTGCCATGCATTTTCGTTTTTTAGAATATGATTTCATAACTTTGACTATGACACATAGAATTATAATATCACATGAAACACAAGACTCTAAAATAAATGCTTGCCCAGGGGAGTTTGCGCAACATTGCAACTGTATAATCTCTGAATGGTCTGCTATGCTCTTTTTTTCTATTATCTGCTTTATCTATTCATATGTTGCGTTAATTCTGACCACAGATGTAATAAAGAAACTCTTAATAATTACTAAACAATCTATCATTTTAATATTCATAGCAACGAAAAATGAAATTCCGATGAAATAATATTTTTTCGGCCGCTCTTTCGAAACAAATGTATTTCATACAAATTTAACAAAAGTTGCATCATCTTTAACTATGATTTTGAGCAATTAATTTCACGTTTCGTCCTATACCTTAGATTCGATTTCTGAATGCAGATTAATACAAATATAAATACAAAGTATATATATCACTCGTGATATATCACTAAAATATATTACTAAAATCGAGGAGGTTAAATTCATAACCATGATAAATACATCTACAAAACTTTCTAAAACGTGTCAAAAAACCCTGTTCTCAAAGAAATTCATTCCCATATTTTTTGCTATTTTCCGTTGTTTACAAGTTCTTATTCTAATTATATTTGGATAAAATCACATTCATATTAAAATTTTAATAAGATCTCAAAAGTCCCATTCAAGTTTCAGCTTATTCAAGCATAGAACTGACTCATACATCAGAATTTCTATTCTATCTTGTAAGCATTCTTTTAAAAACTTTTTATAAAACTATGTCCATCATCTTTCATTAAAAGACAATGAAAGTTAAAAAAGCAAATAATTACTATGATCCTACAATCTCTCTCTCTCATTCTAAAAAATGTCTTTATCCAAAAATTCAGCCATGAAGGTAACGAGCCTCTTTTATCTCGTTGCTAGGCTCAATCTTTCGTTATAATTTTCTTTCCTCGTCTGTCTCATACATCAAAGATAACGACAACTATCTCATAGAGAAGAGACACATATAATATGTTATTCGACAGAGGGCATATTCGCATTATTTGCATTAAATCAATTGAATTTGATATCAATTGTGAGTCCCAAGACATTATTTTTGCTTTCTAAAAGTCATATTGTTTTCCAACTCGATTTTGTTATATTAAAAAAAAAATACAGATATTAGTTAATGTACGTTGCGCAACAGTCAGGCATAACAAAAATATTATGAAACGGTAATAATTTAAAAATAGAAAATATGCAATTATGAATGCTTTAATTTATAAAATATCCTTCTTTCACAAACGTTTCTTAGCTTTTTGATGAGTTATCGCAATAGGTACTTAAATTATTGAAAAAGTATATTTCATGTATGCCAATACTGTATGGGTTTAACAGTTATATATTTGTGACTAACTGTTGATCGATGATTTTAATGGACATAAACAGTTAGTGTTCTTTTATTGAGGAAACCTAAAGACTCAGTAAGCATGCAAGAACGGTTTATGATCCAACAAGAATAAATATTTACAGAAATATTCAAATTCTAATCATAAAAAAAAGTTGTAAAAGCAGAATGTATTAACAAAAAGTCAAACTAAAAATTATTCTCCTGGCTCTACAAATTCAGCGTATCTTCTATTTCCTTTCACGGAAACATGAATAATTTATATTTATTCGGGGACACATATTGGGCTTTGTAGGATTGCTGAATATTTTTCTAAGCGAAGAACTAATGAAAATTGATTTTATGCGTGTTCTTTTGCATAAATGTAAACTGAATATAAAATATAAACGAATAATTTTCAGAAAGATATCCCTAGCAGCACACATATATTATACAGTATTATATGATATTAAAAAACATTTGTAATATTCCATAATATTGTTTCATATTCAAGGATATAATATAATATTGAACAATAATGTATAACATTATACCACATGATGTGCTTCCTAGGTTTTTTGAACTATTCTATTTTTAAAATGTTAAAGATGAAACCATTTTTAAGGGCTATTTCGTGATTAAATTAAGAAAATATAAGCATATAAAAGATTGAAATTATTTTTTTTTTGATAAAAGAAAATTTTATACTGCTGAATTTCAAATTAAAGATATTTATACTAAGCAATATAATACTGAAATGGCTGCATCAGGTCCCAGCTTTTTGGGATAATGAAATAAATTCGTGAAATTCCTATTATTTGACCACGGTACTGTGAAATTAGAGTTTTATTTTTCTGAGAAAAATTTATTTGTGACATAATTTTAAACTTTTGCTTCTTGGAGGCCATATTAGCGTGTTTACGGTATAATAACAATATCGGAAATGTTTAAAATCGAATTAAACAAGGAAGTATGCAACTACTTTCACAAATCTATTAAATATAAGTATGCATACTTACAAATTATAGATAAACTGTTTGAATTATACGAAATTCCCAAAATATTGCTGTTGGAATTTACAGATATTTTAAAATACATATTTCTGGACAATGTTGAAGGTATTTTAAAATCTTTTAAGCATTCTAATCATGTTAAAAAAGGTTAAAAACATTGTCTGAATTTAATGTTTGTTGATACAAATAAAAATGTTGATACAATTTTTTTTCAGTGTCAGCGCATTGTTATTGCATTCGTATATGAAAAGATAGAATTTTCCATTTGATGTATTATTAATTCCCTTTTTATATGATGCGTGAATTTTTTTACTGCTGGGAATTATGAATAATAATGAATACATGTTTTTGAATTCAATTATCAATTAATCAATTAGCTTAATTAATGTTTTTACCACATTTTTTCCATGTGTTAGCATTCCACGTGTGAGGAAAAAATGATGTTATGATTCCATATTACTATTTAAAGACAGTGATGATACACATCAAACATTAAAGTACATAAAACATAAATAATTAATAAAAGTCCTTTTCAAAAAAAAACGCAACATTTTTATTGCATTTTAAATGTGTATAAAAAATTTCTTATAAAAAGACAGGAGGTCAGACCCAAACGTGTAAAAACGTAAAAGTCGAAAGCAAGCTATTATAAGAAACTTTAATCGTGCTAATTATTATCAGAGAAATATATCTTAACAGTCATATGTAGCTTTATTTATTATTAATAAGAATGCATGTTTTTTGCATTTATATGTGGTGGAGCTCTACAAACCATTTTTAGATTTTCCCAAATTAGTATATATAGTTTGGGGAACCAGAATGTGCAATATGGGGCGATTTTTTTGAAATTTTAAGTCACACAAAATTAAGCTTTTTAATATCCCCAATAACATATCAAAACATTGCAAAAAATTATTTTTATACTAACTAAACTGAAATACGAAACAATATCAAAAACATCAGTTCTTTAACATATAAATTAAGTTTCCATCCATAACATAAATTAAGTTTCTATTTCCATATATTTTCCATCAAATTATATGACACAAAATAAAAATAAAATTTAACTTGCAAGAAACACGTTAAGGGCACTTTTTTAGAAATTTGATTTTTTCAACATGTTGCCAAAAGATTAAAAGTTTTAAATATTAAGTTAATTATACTGCAAGCTAAACCTAGGAACGTGTAATTTTCTGCACAATGCCTGAAAAAAATGAAATAAACCTAATTTGATGATATTTTTTAGAAAAATAAATGGAAGTAAACAGTTTTTGGGAACTTTTAAGCTATCTATAGTCTATAGTAATAGTGCAAAAGTCCTATAATACATTGTGCAAATATGGTTATACTGTAATGGAATTCAAACACCTGATTTCTATAAAGTTAGTATTAGGTTTATGTGAATGAAAATTGGTCCAAATTAAACAAATATTATTTTATGACATTTGATTCAATAAATGCTGTGTTGAATAATAAGTTTTATATTTTTATACAGGCTTTCGATCCTATGAGCTAGATTTAAAATACACTAAATATTCTTGAGACACTAACTTTTAAACTAAAATGAAAAGTCCACTATATTGCAATTTAAACTAGGTGAATTATAAAAATTGGAATTTTAATATCTTACAAAAACGCCTTATAAATAACTCCATTGCCAGTCTAAAAGAAGATAAGCCAATCAGACCTAGGGATTTGAGGAAGCCTGATTAGTAAACTATTAAGAAATAGTTGATTGCTCTAAAAAAGTGATATTGAAAACTTCCTAACTCAGTCAGATTTGGAAGCAGTTTAAAAGTTGCTGTATCCAAAACATTTCACTGATTGTAAATCCCTTGGACAAACACTATATTATATATATATATATATATATTTCTGATGTACATTTATTAATTGAAAGAAAATAAGGCGTTATAATATTATGAGCGAATTTAAATCCTTTGGAAAGTAAAACTAAAACTGAATTTTATAATAAATCAGAAAATTTTTTATTGAAAATTCTTTGAGTTATTGCTTTTGGTGTAAACATTTTGTTACATATATAAAACTCCATTGCTAAGCAATTATGTTTCCCTTACATATATTTAAAAACATATTTAAATTTATTAAAACATTTTTTATGTTAACTAAAGACTAGTCACTTCCATTTAAATTTAAATTTAAAATTTTATGGGAGCTAACAGAAAATGCAAGGGATACATAGTGCCATGAACAGAGCAGCATAAAGTTTCTATAATAGCACAAGTTATATGATTATCAAAATTTGAAGCTCAAAAGTAATATTCTAAAGGAACTATTAAGAGATGAATTTACATAAATTATTAAATTGAAACTTTTAACAATCATTAATTTCCTGAGAACCAGGTAGTTGCTAAAGGCGATTAGTTAAAGAAATTATAAGAGTAAGTAAATTTCGAATTCATCTAGAAGATTTAAAAGAACAATTTTTAAAAAGATGTTTTTATAATTTATTCAATGATAAGCCATCTTTGAAGTAATATAAGGTTCATTTTAGAAAAAACATCCACATTTTCATCTTTGATCGAATAAGTAGGAGATAAAAGTATCGGAAATCAAACTTCTATAGTACGCTAACAGTTAAAAGTTGACCATCAACATACAATTTTTACTGATACTATAAGCCGGCGAATCTGTTGTGGAATCGAGTTTGAAATTTTAAGATGCCTAATCCCAAACAACACAGGATCAACAAATTGAACAATAAAAGAAAGACCTCACCAAACGAATTATATTCCGAACAACGTGATGTATTGTATGCTACAGGGAGAAGCGAAATCCGGCAGTATCCCTCTTTAGAAATTAATACTGGGAAATGCCATGTCTTTTTAGAATGTTCTTAAACAAAGCTGTCTTTTTTTGCTATAGTAACAACTATAGCCATTATAGAGCTATATGAAAATACTTAGACAGCTACTCAATAAAAAAAATGATCAAATCATTAATTAAGATAAACGTGAGTGTATCACTATCCTCAACGCGATTTAAACCTTTGTACATCTGAATGACAATATATTTCTTAGGTCTATATATCTGGTCAGAAATTCCCACAGCATGACAACAAAATTCTGTAGTCTTTGCAGATCAAAATTCTGAAAATTCTGTTTTTTCGAGGCATTTGCTTTGTTTAAAATTTGATTTAATGGAAATAATTTTATTTATTGAATAAACTAAAAAATATTGAAATTAAGAAATATATTCATTTTATAAATATAAAAAAATAATATATTTTATTTTTGCCTTTAATTACTTGAAAGTATTTTTAGTGGTTCTGGCCATTAATCTAAAAAAATATTTTAATCCCCTTACTTTCTAAAATAAAATCTGTCAGAAATTTGCAAAGCACTTATGACTCCATGTTTCTTAAAATAATATTTTACTTTTCATTTAAATTAACTAAAATATTTCCATTATGGGAAACTAAACTGAAATGTGCGAAACAATAATTTTCAGTTCTACAACTTTTAAAAGTCAATATTTTTTTAATAATTTTTATAAAAATATAAATATTTTTAAGGGCAACTACTAATAATACAATTTTTAAGAAGAATTAGTTATTGACAATACAATAAATATAAAGAACATAAAGTAAAGGGATTGAAGATAGTTTTATAAATAATAGAAATATTTTTTTATAGGGAATAGTTCGACAAATACAAATACACTTAAACTGCAGGTTTCAAACATTAAAGAATTTTAAATTGGCAGATATTTAGATTTATCTTGTTTACCTTTCCATTTTGTTGAAATGTTTGATTAAAGATTTGTATGCTAATAACCTTGGTGTATGAATATTGATTGGGATTAATTTTAATTTGCTCACCTTTATTATTTTTACTAATAATCCAAATATGAGCTTATATTAACATATTTATTGAATTATTTGGAAAGTACAAATCGGATCCCCTTTACTCTCTTCGTTTTTCTTAAATTTAAATTAAGATCCTTATAAAAATATGAAGAACAGTGACAAGTCAATTTTTGTTCAAGTCTCATTCAAATCAAGAGTCCCTTTTGGAACTTTTAAATTTTTCAAGCATTCAATCAAAATTTTATTAAAAAATATCTTAATGTACAGAAGTTTTCCCAATGAATGCTTGATCTAAGAAAATTGTGTAAAGTCATCACCAATTAAAATCCATTAAGCATTATCATATTTATGCTTAATGGATTAAAAACATTGTTTAATTAATTGTTTTAAGTGAAAATATTTCTTCAAAGCAAATAAAATTTATCTTAATGATTCTTCTCATCGTTAATGGGGCTCTTGCATCTCTCCAATGCCTTTACGGCTATCGATTCAATAAAAAGACGCAACGCTTGCTAAAAACAGAACATAATAACTTTATTTTAAAAACCACAATACATATATACATGGAAACAGTTGGATTGTATTAAACCGGAGGCAGCTTCTTCAGAATCTTGCAATTCCAAAACCTCATTCAATATTTCCTCTTGACATACAGACAAACCATCAAATTTATCCTTTATTTGATGCTTCAAAATTAAAGTAGCTTTCGAATCCAATCTCTCCTTTGAAAGCTCTACTTCCAATGCACCAGCAGATATGGTGAAAGACGCTCTAAGATCCTTTCGTCTGGTATTTAAGGCATCCATATGAAATTCAGATAGTGCTGTACAAAATATAAAATTCTAAAATTCAGCTGTAAAGTTTGCCCCACGTTGGGTGCCAAAAATATTTTAAGTGAAACTATTTCTTCAAAGCGAATAAAATTGATCTAAATAAATCTTCTTATCTTTAATGGGGCTCTTGTATCTATCCGATGCCTTTACGGCTGTCGATTCAATAAAAAGACGCAACACTTGCTATCGCACTATTTAAAGACAACAAAACATATATACATAGAACCAGTTACTAGGCAATGGCGTATTTCGAACCAACTATTCAATTCATTTCAGTTCCCAACAAATTGTTTAAATATTGCTCAAAATCAATTAAGATCCATTTCTCATTAATCAATCATTTGGAATATCCATTAAAATAAACAGTTATTTAGAAAATGACTTTATTTTTCATTGAATATGAGACTTAAGTTGATTTAATTTGAAAGATTAAAAACATTGTTCATAGCATTATCATATTTTAAATAAAACCATATAAATTTTCGTTTCCTGTATTATTGTTTCATGTATTAAATTTAGTAGGATTACTATTTGCTAATGCATCTGTTATTTTCATAATTCTACATCGGATAATTTGAATATGAATTTTCAAATTTTCTACGGTTATATTTTATTTAATTTCGTTGAATATGACATTGGAGTTTGATTTAATTGATTCTGAACATTTGTTTCCTTTCAAAATTATAATTATTCTATATTTATCGTCATCTGTAACTTTACTGTTGTATACAATTAAATAAATTCCTAGTAAATAATTTTACAGAATCCGTACATTTAAATGTTCCTTTTTTTTAAGAAAAACGGTTGAAATAATGTTTGAATGAGGATTAAAGACAGACAGACAGACATAAATTAAGTCTTGATCTACAATAATTTCTTTTTATAAAATATTGAAATCTATTCTTATCCGAATGAATTATTTTACAAAATGAAATATAGAATTACTTACAGTTAGTACTTTGAATCATATTTTGGGATTTAAATCTCATCCATTGGATACATATAACGATTTTTCTCATGCAATTCTGAGGTACAGAATGATTATATATGATCAATTCATTAAACAGCGTTCATTTTTATTGCACATCGCATAAGTGTAATTACATCTATGCGTATTCATACTACATGAAAATGATTAAAATTTGAAAACATTCCTTCGGAAAAATTGATAACAAGAAGTTCTCTTTAAAATTTGAGAACAAAAGATATAATTCGAGATTTCATCTTATGAATCTTACATTTTAAGAGAATTCTTAAAAGTAACGCAGATTTTTAAAGTAAATAAATGATACGTAATTTATAATGAGATGTTTGGATAAATGAATATCATTCTACCTTTTAATGTTAAACTTTTGGTATTCATGATAAAAATCAGGAACCGTTAAAATAATTCGATTTATTATAATATTCAAAGAGGTTTTGAGAATTCTTTGAAAAATTTTCATTTGTTTTCAAGGTGAAGCTTCCATATTATGCATATTCATATTACAACTTACTCAAAATGGTTAAATTCTATATCAATAAATATTTACCTAGATAGGGAAATAAAAAAATATTACTAAAATATTATTCTGCTATCTAACATTTATGTAAAATAAATTAGTAATTAATTTTACATCAAACAGTGTAAATTCGCCCCTGTTTTATGAACATTCCAAAATCCCTCTTATAATAAAAAATAATTGTTCAGAATGATTCATTAATCAATGAAGAATAAGCAAAATAAACAAAAAAATACTCATAAGAACATTTTTTATTAAAAATTACGAACTTTTATTTTTAAATTAACAAATTAAAAAAAAACTTGTGAAATTGTACTAACCCTCTTTCTGTGCAAATTTTTAGAATCAGTATTTAGATACGATGTTCGCAAATAAGTTGAAATATTTTTAAACAAAGATAATTGATACTGTATGTTGCATGATAATAATGATATAATAAAAATCTGTAATTTTAAAACTAAACACACTAAACTGCGTTAAAACGCGGAATGCAGTATAAAATGGGCCGATTATCAACCCATAGAAATTGAATGATAAGCAGCTGGAAGGTTAGTTGGAAAAAAATTCATTATTCTATTATTGATCGCTATAAAACTATTTAACACTTATAAATTAAAAAAAGAAGTTTCTTTGGCACGGAAAATCTTTGCTTGGATATAACTATGTCAATTCAGAAATTGAAGAGTGAAAACAGAGAGAGAGATGGCATTTTAGAAAGCAATTATTGGAGAAGAAATTTGTATTTTATTGAAATTTTTATTCAAATTCCTTTAAAGGGAAAATGCTCTTTTTCCTAATAATTGCTTGGTTTCTCCCTTTGTTATGAAACAAGTTATTTTAATACTCGTGTCATTCAAATAAAATGAAAACATTACATGGCTTTTAATTATTGCACATCTTTATTATAGTTTCAATTTACAGTTAAAATACTGAACCATCCATATTTATATTTATTAACAAAAAAAGTTTCCACTCATTTACTCATACAAAATTGATTAAAAATTTAATATGATAATCAACCTAATTCAATCCGTTGGTAATATTTCAAAATTCCAAGTTTTCTCTTAAAATGATCTACTAAAAATTAAAAAAAAATTATTCAAAAACTTAAAATTTAAAAAACAAAAAGAAACAATAAAGATTAGTCAGTTGAAAAGAAATTCTTACGTTATCTTAGAGATGCAATAGAAAATATTTTTTTTTATAAATCAGATTAGTAGAATTATTTTGAATCCCACGAGACAATTTTTTGTGACAATAAGTGGGAAGCTGAAATCGCACAATTTTTTAGGTTGAAATTCATTACCCGAAACTTTTGTACTTCCTCTTTTATTTCTTTTTTTCTGCTTACAGTAAAGAATGAGATGTAATTAACTCCGCTATTGAATGCGTTATAATTTAATTTCATTTCATAAATTATGGGATATTTTAATTTTCTGAAACGTATTTAATAATACGTTCAAACCACTAGGGACACAATTATTAGATATGATAATACTTAGATCATGTTTCATGTCGTTATTTAAATGTGTATTAGTATACAAGCGAAACAGAAAGATGAATTCATGTAAGAAATAGAGATGTTTTGAATGAATTAATGTTATTTATGTAACATCTGAATACCTCTTCTTTTGCTATGTTAAGGCATTTAAGTTGCTTGGTTTCCAGAAAAACAATAAATGATTATTTTCCTTTTCAATATTGAAAAATCAATAAGTTTGTTAAATATATGATTTTATACAAAAAAAAAATCTGAGAATGGAGAAAACAACAATATTTTACAAATATCAAATTGTCTCCCCTAAAAATTGCAATTGCATACAAAAAAATAAATAAATTTTGGAATATTCGAAAAATAACGACAAAGATTCTCTTAGAATAAAATCTTTAAAAGAAGTTTTTTTTGAAGAAAAATTCATTTTTGTCTAAAAATAAATGAGATAAATATCTTACTACTGTAAATAAAAGGAATTGTTAAGAACTCACAATTCATTAGAAAATCTTTGTTTTCTAGTTGTTCTGAGTATCTACTTCTTTTGAACTCATCTGCATTTTTATTAAATTGATATCTGTAATTAAATAGTAATATTGAAATCCTAAATCTAATAGCACTACCAAGATAATTTTGAAATGTAAATTAATGCTCACATAGTTAGTTTCATTTCTAATCTCCAAAATTATTACGATATAATGTATAGTTAAATTTGGATCTTAAAACATTTAATGGTAGAAATTTGAACATTTTAAAAAATACTGGGTAAACTTATCAGCTGCTGGTATCAAAAAAATGACCTATCTCTTTCTAATCAAAATGCTTTAAATTAAATATATGTTATTCCAAGTATAACTGATGTTAAAAGTCACCTTATATTTAAATATTATTAATATTCATACCTTTCAGAAACGCACATTCCATATTTACATAAAAAAAATACTCAGAAAAAATAAAAATGAAGGAAGACAAAAAAAAAATCAAATATACAATTTATGATAGATATAAAAATAATCTCATCTTTATCCACTGGCTGAAATAAAATATCCTTTACTTCACGAAAAGTTCCAATAAGCAAAACTTTTCAAATCCGTATCAGTTAAATCGTTCATGAAAATGTACAGTTTCAATGTTTCAAATATTGGATTTCTATCGGAAGAATGAGCTGAAAAGTGATATTACAGCCACTCGAGAAACTTCCGTTTCTTTCGACGAGTAAAACGCGAGCAAATATTTTTAGGAGTTTTATGAGGGGGAAGTAAAATTGGAGAAGTTCGAGGAGAAGCTGAATTTTTTCAGCGCGCCAGTAAGAAAGAAACAATGCTTGTTTTAGCGTGTGAGGGATTGAACAAAAGGCATTGGAGGATTTGAAGGTACTGAATCATTCATTTTAGGGAATATTTGGGAAATCGTTAGTTTCCATTGCATTTCTTCTAGTGGATGATATTTGGCAATTTTCGGTAAGTTTGGAATAAAAGAAAATAGTTTGTTTTATTGTATAGTATAGAAAATAAGACCAATGAATAAAATTTTAAAATGCTTTTTATTAGTTAAGCTTCATGTGTGATTCAAAATTAAGCTTGATAGCATTTAAAACTAAAACATGCTTCTTTTAAAATGTGTTATATGGAAGTTAGAAGCAAGCTGTGGTATTAATAGTGAAAATGGACATTTTTTCCTACGCTGATTAATTTTTACAATTGTACACCGCCCCAACAAGAAAATAAATTATAAAGGCTATATCCAGAAGATTATATCTCCGTAAGTACTATAATGGATATGTTTTATAAGTGGTGTTTATTGGTTATTTTTTCAATTCTCAACACAATTTCAATAATTGCCAATGTAAAGAATTTAAAATAAAAAATAATAATAAAACTATAAATATTACTTTTACTTCAAAAATTTCACATTTTTTTTTTAATTTCTGTTTTATAATAATTAAATGTGAAGGGGATGTTACTACAATCAGTCTATCTTTAAAAATTCAGAAATGAAATATTTTCTTAACAATTGAGTTTTAACTGTTCATAAATCATCATTTACATCAATGAAACAGCAAACCGTTATATATATTCGAATTAACCTAGAATTTTAAACTAGAAATGAAAAATACTGATTTAAAAAAAAAACCTCCCATTTCATTACGAAGTCGAAACAAAGAATTTAAACGCGTCAAACACCGAATTTGTTTAATGCTTTGTAAATATGACATTGAGTACCTCGATATATGTGAAAGGAAGAAATAAAATCAATGGCCACCACGTTTAGCAGGTGTCAAAGAAATATGACAGGAGTGGACAACGCGGTAAGAGGCGGACAGTTAAAAAAAAGAGTGGAGGATCAAATGAATATATTAGAAAAGTTGTGTACAGACAAAATTACTTTACGACGTATTCATATTTGCCATATAGGTGAATCGATTCACTATCAGAAGAATTTCGCCGTTAATGATGCATGATAGACCTTAAACGTCTCTTTACAAAGTTTTATTAGTTAGGAAACTTTGCCCTTCTAAGGAATTCTTCAAATCAGGAACAGTTGAAACTCATTCCATTGTAAGACTTGCTAGTCAATAAAGGGACATAAGTATGCAAGCCTGTCACCTCAGATCTTTTTAAATGAGCTGGTTAAGTGAATAAGAAGCAAAGGAGAATGACAGAATTCCAAAATAAGCCGACAAACAGAACAGAATTGAAACTTTGGACAGTGGACGCTTAGGCATTTCTGCTTGAAATTATTTCCTTAAAGATGCTCCAAGAATATCTTGACTAAAAAGGAACATTCATTTAAAATCAAATAACGTGCCAATTTCAAATGACTGGCGGCCACGTCTTTCTAAGAGGAATTAGAGATCTGGTTCGTATCTATTGCCTTTCCCATTTCCAATCTTCAGATCTTAGCAAGAAATCGTTCGATGACAAGGATAATATTTCTGCTGCATCAAGAGAAAAATTAAATGCCCTGAAGTCAAAAATATAAAATTCCCAGATTATTTGTTTATTAACAGATTTCTACGTCAAATATCCACGTAATGACTTCTACGAAAAGCCCAGAAAATGTAGTTGCTACATTTAATTTTCGTTTAGAGTCTAAAAGCATTTCAAGCAAAACCCTCAATGTTGAATTAAAAAAGGAAATGTTACATTAGATAAGCACTTTTGTAATATTTGTTTAAGAACTTTTGATTTAAATAGAATCGCTGATGGATGCCAGATCGATATTCAAATGAAATGAACACAGTAACGTGTTCATACCAATTCAACTTCTCAATCTCAATCACAAAACTTTACACTAAGTAGTCAGCATTAATCTGCTGAATTGGCGATGAAATTCTAAATGGAATTTTCATAGAAGAATGAGGGGCAATTAAGTAAAATGAATGATGTCATTAAATAATTTCTGCCAATGAATAAATAATGATTCCGTGAAAAGTAAACGACAGTTCGACTAAGTTTTTGAAAAGTCAGCGGGAGTAGCCACCTAGAAGAGTTTTCGAAAATTCTCTCTAATAAATGTATTTCAATCTAATTATCCGTATTCTATTGGTGAAAAATAGTTATACCTTACTAGCTTTTCGATCTTTAGCTAAAATTGTGTGTTAAATCCGTGGGACATGGTTAATTCAAAAGTATCAGAAAAGTGAATTGTTATTTTGGAAGCTTTTAAAAGCTAAATTTTGACAAATTACTGAAATTGTAGTCCTAAGATCACATACGAAAATTTTTATATTTATTGTGTTTTTAAGGCATCACGTTTACAAGTTTTTGAATTATAGACCAACAGACGGTTCACCTTTTGAGAGTTTTGGTTCTAAATTTAATAAGCATTTACACCAAAGATTTTACATTTGTTTACAAATCTTATCCATCTAGCCTTCTTCGGTTTGAATTATCGCATGGACTTGCATTCGACAGCCGGAAACATGGATTTTCTCCGAAAAATTTCATTCAAAATCTCACTTTATAAACTCGCAGATTTGGACAAAAGATCATTAATAAAATTTCATCAGAGGGATTAAATTTTGTTAATGATATTTAGTCCAAATCTGTGGAAAACTAAAATAATAGTTAATTTATTATATCATAGACAGGCAGATGTAATTTCAAAATGTGTTTTTCGAAGCCACTCGACAAAATCTAAGGTTTAAATATTTTGACTACCACAATATTTTTTCTTTTTTATTCCGTGCATTAGAAAAGAAATAAACAAATATTCTTAATTTAACTAGTATGTTTATATATATTTGCTGGCCATTTTACTAATATTCTTAATGATGTTCCTATGTTTATTCAATTTCGTCAAGTATATGTTTTACATAAATTTTTAAAAATATGAAATCAATATTACCAATATAAATATTTTTATGTATGTTAATCCCATAAACATTCTACAAAATAAACAGTAATAAAAACAAATATTATATTATATATATATATATATATTCTAAAACTATATTTTTTCATCACACTAATTTGAAAAAATCCTATAGATAGAAATATTTTTAAAGGACTATCGCTATATTTAAATTATAGCTCACAAAAATAACTCATTGACAATAATGATTAAAAAAACGTTACGTTAAAAACATTTATTTGGATTTAAAATTATATGTTTGAAATCCCACAGAAAAACAATTTAAATGAATTAAAGTTATTATTACCCATATTATAAGAAAACGTTATAAATATTTATCGAATACCATTTTTAAAATTAAAATCTTAATGCCCTTCGAAGCATAATATTTTTTAAAGATATGGTGAATATTATCTTTCTTTTGCACTATTCTTATCTTAATGTTACTTTAATATAGTTATAATTATTTCTCCACATTTCTTTAATGCTTATAAAATATTAATAAGATGAAAGTGATTTGTGAAACATTTTAAGAGCGAAATTCACAGTTTATGTGGTACTTAAAATTTCCTAGATATAATAGAAAAATAAAAATGCAAACACAAAAGAAGAAAGAAGTTACGCAATTTTGGCAGAAAAAAAAATGTTATATTCCAGAGCAGACAAAATTTTAGTCAAACTTTTTAAGGACTTATAAAAATTGGATATTGCAATAGAAATGTGACTACTGCAATGTATTAATTATTATTTATATATATACGTGGGAGGAATATAAAATATTTCACTTATTTATTATTTGTTTCATTCAAAAAATTGATTGAATAATGAAAATGTAAAACTAAAGAACAATAAATGGAAAAAAAAAAACTAAAGTTACGTAATTTTGTTTTTCTAGATATTCTGATTTAAAAATAAATTGAAAACATCTTTATGAAGTATTATTCCCTTCTTATCGAATATACAATTCTTCGAATTTTAATCTTTTAGATTGAATTTCTTGATATAAACATATTTATTTTTTTGTTTCAAAATTGAACAAGGGATATTCTGCAAGAAGAAAATGCAAGTGTCTGTCAGCAATAATGTATGGAATAGGAAAGAGAAGACATATTTGGGTATAATTTGCTGAATCAGCATAACAGAAGAGCGAGAAATGGGAAAGTTCTCTTTCATAGCCAAGAAATTAAAGAATCTCAATCGGACTAAATTAAACATTAAAAAATATATAAAATATTGATCATATGTGTAATATACAATATATCCTGCCAAAATGTACTCCAATAACTAGATTTTATAATATCTGGAAGCCATAATTCCACTTTCGAAAAATATTTTCCATAATGTAAATAATTTTATTTATGTTATTTGATACAACTAATACACAGTTGAAAAGAATTATTAACTATATTTTATGCAGTTTTCTAGTCGTATTAGTCATATTTTGTATAATATTCCAGGAACACTAAAATCTTAAATAAAAAATTGCATTCTTCTGTAAACAAAGTTGACCGAGATATAGATTAAAATAGTACTAATTTAGACCATTTTAATACCTGCCTCAAAGAGGATCAATTTCCTCGAAACAAGGGAGGATATTTCCTTCTATTGTAGTTAGAAAACATCTATTCTGTCACAATTAATAACTCTTATATACCTCGAACATTTAAAACATGCAATAATTACTTTGATAATTATATAATAGTTTTAAAATAAAAAATATATATTAATTATACTCTAAAATATAAAGAATACAATAACATCTTTGAAAAGAAAACAAGTAAAACCTAACAGAACATTTTAATAATGAAAAAAACTAAGAAGTGGAAAATTGAAATGAACTCCTTACGATGTAATGCAAATGTGGATATTTTCATAAATAAATGTTACATTTTTGAGTAATATTGTATATTAAATAAAAGTACTAAAAGAACCAATAAATAGTTTCATAATATAATAGTCTCATTATATACAAATTATAAATTAAAAGGACTTCTTATCATCAAGACTCTTTCCATTCATTTAATTTGAATTTCCAAAACTATAAACTAATTTACTATCATAAAATCTCAAAATGTTTGTTTGAAATTCATATGTATATATGTGTAACATTTATTTACTATGCAAATAATAAGTTTATGCATAATAAAATTAAATGATCAGCATTAAATTCACTATCCATAAGATTTATTTTAACGCTTTTTTGCTATATCTATGAATTAGAAATGAAGAAAAATTAGTACGAGTAGTAACATTATATATATACATATATAATCATTGTTGGTTTTTGAAAGCTTTATTCTTACAGAAATCTTAACTTTTTCTTGTTAAAAATTAAGTAATTCGTTTTCAATTATTCCTTTTTTTAAAGAATTTGCCTGTTATTAACAATTAACAAGAACATGCTAATGCAAAAAATTGTTTTTTTAATTAGAATTTTGAATAAGAGTGCTGCCTTATTTCTCCCAAAAGTGCTCTCGAAAAGCACTGAAAACATAAAAATAATAACTGAAATAAACACCATAGCTTCAGTTCTTCAAAACACTTCATTAAAAATAAATACCACTGGAAACTTGAGTGCTTTCTTTCTAAATATATTTAATCATAATAAAAGAAATGAAGTTTCTTTCAAATTTTAAGGCTTCACTTTACATCGGTAACTATTTTTATTCATTCATCACAACCATATTATTTCTAAGCGGAGTTTTTTTAAAAGCTGAATTGAAAGAAATTAAATGGGAAGACTTTCGTATAAATTACTACTTTCGTCTTACATTTTTATGAAATAATTTCACTGTTGAATATTACTAAACTAATATTATTTATTCTCACTAAACAATATTTTTGTTTTCATTTCTTGATGATTGAAAATGTTCTGATTTATTCTCTTTCAGTCGGTTTTTCGTTGGAAATATTCATGCCTAGAGATTATGTAAATTATTTGTAATTCGAAGGTTACTTTTCCGAATTTTCTTTAACTCCAACTATTTCCAAGTGCTTTATTTCTAGTCTACGCCTGTGACAATGATCACCTAGTTTTAAATTTGAAGCATAGTAGATTTGATTTTTAAACTAAATATAATCTCTTGAATTTTATGAAATGAAAAATTTTTAATTGTATAGAAGGATATAATTCTTTTGGAAATATAATATTCCTAAGATCGATAATGTGATTGAAATTAAGAACGAATATTTAATTTTTAAATTCTTGATTTGTCTATTATTATCTGGATTCTTACCTTTTTTTTGTTGTTGTTAAATTATTTCCATAAAATTTTGAATTTCAGTTTTAAATTCTTATTAATTGAGATAGAAAATTATCTAAGTTATTTACTAATGCTGTTACACTAACAAAAAATGGCATGCTACTTATAAGCATTAAAAGTACTGTTTATACTTTTAATGCTTATTAGAAGAAAAAAGTAATGTAGAATATAACATTAGATAATAAAATAGGGAGGATAAAATGTTATCAAAAAGTTATTTTCACGTTTCAAATTTCTATTCTTTATGATGAAACAAAATGTAGCTTGAAAATTTATAAATGGTAAAAAATATTACTAAGCTCCTTTTCTGTGTCATTATATTAGAAGTTCTTTAGAATTTTCTGCCATAGAATTTTGAATTTTCATCTCTTTATTAATTATATGGAAATACAGACTTTATTTTACTCCTAAATCAAATTAAGTAAAATATATCATATTTAAAAATTGATCAAACTTTTTCGACATGCATTCTATTAATGATTTATTTAACCCTTTCGCGGCGAACAGCGCATTTGGGCATTCAGTTATAGACGCTCAGGTAGAATTGCTCTCTTCGAACAAACAGCGCCTTTTGGCGCCGTTCATTTGTAAACATATCCTACCCTGAAATAGGTTTCTAAAATGTTTTAGTTTTATTTTGTTCTAGTGTGTTGCGGTGTACACTCACCTGTTTTGGATTTCTTTTCATGGGATAGTTATCATTTGTTTTTATTTATAATATTTGTAAATTAAAATAAACAATTAAATAAAAAAATTGATAACTTACCATACATTTCTGGGGATACCACAGTTTGTTACAGTAACTGCCTAATATTGCCCACTAAGTCGTTGTTTTCGACGCCCTAGCAACACAAGCTTCTTGTGCAGAGATTGTTTTTACACAATATAATTATCTACAAATTTGGCCCAGATCATCTACAAATGGACGATGAATATGAGCTGCGATGGTATGAAATTGTCATCAGATTTTGACCCGCCTGAAAGAGACACCCACTGTCAAATGGCTCGGAATATGATTCTGAAAACATTGAGGAATTTGCATACATCGATCCACGGCAATTTCTTAGGAGCACCCAACATTTGGTCCCAAAAAGTTTTGTTTTCGATAAGCAGGACTGCATAGAGCGCAATTCATTTCTGAGAGCTCTGCCGCGAAACGATTAAATGTGATATTCATGCGGTCCCAACTTGCATAATAATTGAGTTAATATATCTCTATATTTAGTATTTTTAAAATTAAATTCAATTTCTGCAAGGATTTTATCAAATTTGAGATTTTCCAAATTTTACTAAATTTCAGAAATAAGACAATGCATGTAAGCATTTTCAGTTTTTTGAAACATGATAAATAATTGCTCAGCGATATCACAAAATCATTTTATAATTTTTGAGAGATTGATTATTTACATTTTCACATTACTAAGTTATTTATTGCCAAGTTAGGTTCGAAAAAAAAATTAGATAATTAAGCAAATATTTTCTTCAAAAAAATCTATGAATTATTAAATACGCTAAACTTCTTCATTGTAAAAATATTTAATTTGTCTAATTTAATGTTTTGTTGGTAAAGAAACCAATAGTATTTTATTTTTTGTGATCAATTCTATTTTAATGCATTTAGTAAAATTACTTGTAGTCCATTCATAAAAAAAAATTGCCTTACTTCAATTTTGACTTGATTATTCTTATAGTGTATGAACATACTCATTTATTTAAAAATATGCCGTTCCTTATATTATCTCTCTTTGGTCTTTCATTACGACGAATCATTTTTTCACCAGTATTTAGAAATGAAATTGAATGTAAGAAATGAGAAATAAATGATGGTGTAATTTCATTTGAAATGAAAGAAGGAAATATAAACTTCAAACAAATGAGAAAAAATTATTCCTTTCGAA
>JAPMOR010029930.1:7505-87561 GCA_026543865.1 Argiope aurantia
TTTTTGGTCTTTGCTGCCAAAAAACTGATGGAGGTGGTTTTTGACCTCCTCATTTGAGGTGAAGGTTTTACCGTCTAAAAAATTTAGCGAACCAGTTCTGGCACTGGCATACTGTCAACACACCTTCTCCATACACAATCGGTCAATTTCTTTCTGGCTTGAACAGCATTTTTACCTTTTCTGTAGTAAAACAGTAAGATATGTCGAAAATGCTACTTATCGCTCTCCATATTTAAAAGGGCACCAACCAAAAACAACTGCGTAGAATTAATTGGATTTTTTCACTCACAAGCCTTGCTATATGAGCTCTCAAAGCATATAAAAATTATACAGCTTAAATGTGAAGTTGGGTGCAAAAAAATGCAATTAAATCCTCTGTCGGGAAAAAACGAAATTACTTTCCGAACAACCCAATAAATGATCAGATGGATGCTATTACAAACAAACGTATTGCAACAAAGATTTTTTTTTGAAGACACGAGGGACAAAATTATCAAAAATATGAATTTCAAATCCTTTAAATTATAGTGGTATGGCTTGAAAATATAATAAATAGTTAAAACAACAAAAGTGAAAAACAATCAAGCTTCTCTACATTCAATTAGTTAATGTTATTTATGAGAAGGGATTACAAATTTCAGCTAAAATTTTGCATATGATCAATAATTTGTTTATTCTAATTTAAAGTGTGTCATATTTTTTTAATTATATTGAGATCAATCTACATGCAGAAAAGTACATTTTTTTATTCAATAATAAATTATTAATGTAAGATTTTCAGAAATCAAATTGTAGTATTCTATAAATATTTAAAACTCAACTGTAGTTTTTATTTAAAATTCTAAAAATTTACAAACAAAATTAAATTTTTTAAACAATAGAATTAATTTTTAAAAAATTAATTTTGATGTAGGAAATATGTAAATAAAATTAAAATTTATGAATGAGACATTTTCTTATATACCTATGGATTCAATTTTATAATCAAACACCAATTCAGCAGGCTGTCTTCGACTTGATTTCAGTTTACCCTGAAGATTAACAACTCTGACTAGATCTGAGGGGGAAAAAAAGGGAAGATTATAAGTCTTTATCAAACACAACAAAAATAAGAATAATGTCTTAAAAATAGAGTGATTAATATTCATGAAACTTACTATCATAGCATACTAAGATTGCATCTTTTTCCAATTGAGTAACATTAATAATCTTCATTGTTTCATGACGAGGAACTATGGTATCAGTTCCTTCCCAGTCATCATTTAACCAATTTTCAGAAGAATTCAAATTAATCATTTCTAAATCAAGATGACCCCTGTCATATCTATTACAGAATAAATATGGAAAAATATAAGAATATGTATATAAAATGACAAACAAAATGAAAAGTCATTATGTATTATCTTGATTATGGGATTAATTCTATATGAAATAAAATTTTACCTTTTTGTGTATAGTTAAAGAGGATAATTCATCATTTCAATAAGATGCTTTAGGGACAAATCACTACACATAGTGCTATTAAATTTTGCTTTCACAGATAATTAATTATATTAAATATTTTCTTATTTTGGAAAGTTTAACAACTGACAAAATTTTTATTTTAATAAATTATTATTATTATTATTATTTGCAGGAATGACAGCACAAATCAGTACAAGGAGTTTCCTTTTCTGGCAGAAAAGTGATTTGCATACTTATTTACAAATAGCAATTATTTGGTATACATTCAATTACATTTCCCTTTAAATGTTATATGAATTTATCAAAATTCCTTAAAAAGAATCTTGCTATATAATGAAGTATAATTTCATTTCATAAATATTTCTCAAAAGTAACAATGAGTAACATTGTAAGTTGAAAAATCATGCAACTTATTCAAAGGTTAGTTTGTTAGTAAAAGCATTTAAAGACATATACAAAAATAAATTTTCTAAATTTTTAAAAATTATGTAATTAATTTACATGTTTAGGGTCTAAGAGAAGAGACAATAGCTTTAAAAAATTAATATTGGACTGCACTACGAGGGGGGGGGGGGGGTTCACTGGAGTACCATTGTGCACCTATGGCATATTCTTTTTATGAATACTTAATACTTTTTTAATTCGTTTTGTAACATAATTATTCATTATTTATTAATGGAAATACTTAAAAAGATACAATATTAGTAATGAAAACTACTTATACAATCATACATGTAAAAAAATTATAAAAAAAAAACAATTTTAATAATAGGTAACCTCAAATAAAGCTAACAATGGCAGGTTTTTTACATGGCATTTAGACTTTAAATACAATCAATACTATATTCAAGTTATAAAGAAACATACTACTTAAATTATCTATTTAAAAATTAAGAAAATTATACTATATTAGAAAATATATTTAACATCCCCATAATATGGTTGCTTGCTAATGCAAGGAAAATGCAAATGAAAATTTCAGCCATCCTATTCATATAAACCTTACTCAAATGTAAATAAATTCCTCACTCAGAAAACAAATGGCAAAAACCCCATATATTATCAGCACTTGACTAAGAGATTCAGGGGAAGAAAAGCAGATCTGTTTCACAAACGCATTTCAAGTGATAGAGAAATTCATGATGTAGGTACGTGGTTTATGTCTCCGAGACCACCTAAAAACATATCACATATAAAGAACTTTTCTTTTGCGATTTAATTTGAAAAAAAAAATGTGTATGTTGCAGACAGCTTACATACAACACGTTTCTGAATGTATTTTGAGTTTATTTTTTGCTTGTTGAAAAAAAAATAAAAATGAAAGTATTGAGAAAAGGCATTAAAAATGACACATTTTTTGTATGTAAGAAGGATATTAACTAGTGTACTGATATCTACAGGCAATTACTAAAGTTAGAATATTATTTTAGAGTCTTTGGATAAGAAACCACCATGCATTTAGAAATAATTTTTAGAAAGTAGTGTTTCACTGTGAAGCCATTGTGTGTTAAAGGATTGAATGGTTAAAGGGCGCAATCAAAAATTTGAAGGTTTTACGAGCGACTGTTAAAATTTCTTTTTTATCATTTATACCACAAGAAATTTATGCATTAATGATATTAATACAACAATGTTTTGATATAGTATTTTGGTTTTTAAAAGATTAAAGAATATTCTTTGATATTATGCAAAAAATTTTTGGAAAAACATTAAAAGAAAATTTGAGGAAATAATTTTCTTCAGCAAATTTAATAAGTTTCCACGATCTTACAAATTATATAAAGTCCTTACCCCTTTTTAACTCCTGTACATATCATAGGATATTCTAAATCGGGAGTGATGATCATTTCAAATACTTCAAGTTTTGCAGGGATATAACATTCAACTTGCTGCAATAATAAAATAAAATTACCCAAATTGAACTTCTTAATATAATAAAATCAAAGAATACTGAATAAAATATAAAAAATAACTACAGGAATGTTACTTTTAAAAGCATGAATTTTTTTAGTGGATTGTACCACTGCATCAAAAAAAGCCCATTGCGCAAAGCCCCACATAGATATTTGTATCCATTATATGGATTTCTTCCAACACAGCAACGTTTACATCCTTTGGTATCAGGCACTTTGGAAGTGGCAGAAAATTTCCTAAATGGAAGGAACAAATATATTATGATTCAATTAAAATATTGTATCAGTTGAATAAATTATTGAATAAATATCCTTGAAATAATTATTGAATAAATATCCTTATTTTAAGTATCAGTTGTCAATGATATAAAATATCAAGCTTACCTTGGAACAAACTTTTCAGGTATTTTATTCATTGGAAGAGAAAACTTGTTTGATTGTTTGGCATAAAGCTGAATCAAATCATGTTGGTAGAGTTGAGGTGATTTTCCTGAAAGAATAAGTCAGCATTAAGCAAAAGAAATATTTTACATTTTTCTCTCAATTAAAAAAAGTATTTAAAGTTCAAAAACCAACAAACTTTTTTGTAAAAGTTATTAGCATTGTAAAATTTGAAAATTTATATATGTACTAATATAAAATGTTTAATAAATATACATTAGTAATTGACATTAATTCTTATTTAATTTAATTTATAATTTATATCACTTCAGGCATAGACTAGATACATTTTAGTTTATGAAAAATATCAGAAAGAAAAGCATTGAAAACAATTGCATTTCATGGAAGGAGTTTCATTTTTTAAAGGAATGATTGTTTTCATATATTTATTTTTCATCAACCCAAGATGAACATGAAAATGCATAAATGTCATATTTAATGACAATTTGAATGTTCATTATGATAAATCTGTAAGCAAAAGAATGTTTCATTTCAAAACATTCTAATTACTTTAGAAAATCAATATTATATCAATTCAATCTCAACAAAATTTATATATTTTTTGCTTAATAATAATTAAAGCTTTAATTTTAGATAACTATACTAATATAAAAATTAATGAAAATCATAGAGTAGTCATCATCACAATAATTTGCTTTTGTTTAATATAATTTTTTTTGACTAACAGCTTTTAGAGTAAATTCTGTTAAGTATTTAAAAGAAAAGACTGTATATTATTCCTTCAGAAATAGTAATTTATAGTCATTTGTAAAACCTGAAAAACCTAAGCAACATTTTTTTTTCATGAATATTTTTAAGATAATTACCTGAAAGAGACATCAGCATATTTTGAATTACAAACAACCAGACAGTACGCCTTGGATATAACTACAAAAGGGAGGAAACAATTACCAAGGTTGAAAATTTGGAGATTATTATATCGGATATTTCACTGTTTTATAAATTGATATACAGTTAATTTTTATTTAAATTTCTAATGATTACTAAGTTTAGTGAAAAAGTATCATAATAATTTATAAATATTTTTAAGAACTTGCATAGTAAAACACAATAATGCTGTAATTAAAAAGAATTTTGGATCAGTAGTAAATAATATACAAACTTTAATAATAAAAATTATTAAAATTAAATACAGTGGAAAACAAGGCATGTTTTACTTCAGACAGAACATTAATTTTCTTGCTAAATAATAGCAAATTATAACAAAAAAGAAAATCATTAAAAAAAACATTTCAAAACGATTCTGAATTTTTAAATGATATACCATTCTTTCTTTAATGAAGATTACTTTAATTTTTGAGATTACTGAGGAACAACATACAAAGCATAGAATAGCACATTCCATAGTGAAATACATGTATAATTTTTTTCTTATATTAGTAATTATAAAACTAAATAATATATATAAAATATCAAAAACAAATTAATATTAAGAGACATTTTGAGATATTTAAAGAGTTTGGAAAGTTAATATTTCAACATTTTATCATTTTTCACAAACTATATATTTATAATATTTTGTTAGTCTACATAATAAGGTGTTTTTATTACATCAATTCTGATTTTTATCTACAGAATGAAAATTTTTTACATTATACCTGATAATCTGATTATAAGATCTACTTTATTTAAGTAGAAAAAAGAATACAAGAACCTTAAAATTATATTTTAGACATAAAAATGCAAAAGATAAATTTAAATAAAATATTTTTACTATAAAAATCACATGTGCTAATAAAATAAAGTTCATTAAGGACATCTATTATGATCAACTTATAGATAATAAGTCAAAAATTATATTTCAGAATGTGTCTCAAAATCATAATGCAAGCAACACAATTACTACTAGAACTAATTTCACATAAATTATGATTCAATACTCATTTTACAGAAACATTCTTACATAAGTTGAAATAAAATTTCTTAAAAATATAAATCCAATAAAAATTTAACATTATTTTATACAGTTTCTCAATAGGAAAGGAATTTAAGAGAACAAATACAAATCAGCAAACATTTATTTATAATTATACAAATAAATTGGTAAAAGTCAACCATGGAAATACTTTAAATTTACATTACAAGTTAATATATTAAAACCTCAAATTAAAACATTAAGATTTTTGCAGACTCTTTTAAATCTCTATCCTTTTCAATTTAAATGATTAAATCAATGTACTATGTGCCCCATTTTCTTATTTGTTTCATTTTTTGAGATTACAGTCATTGCCTGTCCATGTTTTCGACATATCCAGAAATAATTTTTACATATAAATTATTTGTGACTTGGAAATTCTCTACTCATCAAAGAATTCATCTAAACATTTTGCAAGATTTTTTTTTTAAATTTTCAATAACAAAATTTTTATCTAAAAAAAAGTTTAACTAAGATTTGGTCACAAGAAAGCATCATTAAAATCTTTATTATTACCAACAATATCAAAGAAGACTTCAGATTTCTAAATATTAAGATAATAAAAAATAATGTATCAATTCAGTTCTTGAAAGCTGCAAATTCTATCGAATTACAATCTCCATTATCCAAAATGCTGCTAAATTTTAACAAAGCAGAATCACATTTGGTTTTTTGTAATTCTCAAGAACAGAAAATATGACTTTTATTTTGTTAACACAGAATTTCTTTTTTAACATTAAATTTTAAAAAAAAAACTCATATTCGTAGCAAGTATATACTTAAGAGGGGCAAGTACATACTTGAGAGGAAAAATTCTTCATTCATTAAATTTTGGATAAGAAATAATGAAGGTATATCTTAACATTCAAGCTTCAAATCTCTTAATTGTTTTCTTCAAGCTTTATTTCTGGTTAGTAAGTCTTTTCAGCATTTTATCTACACTGGTGTGCAAAACTTAAGCAACAGGTATGTTTTTTGCCATAACTTCACGAGAAATAATCTGAGAGACATGAAATTCAGAAATGAGATACAGCATTTTGTTCTGAAAGAATGACGAAAGCATAGTTGCGCAGAAATGAATACAATGCATACAGTATGGAATCAAACAAAAAAAGGCTTTATTGAACTCATAGTATTGTTACACATGATTGTCTGTCCAAGAGGAAGAACAGCAAGCAGATGTTCCTTAGTATGGGATATGCCCTCCCCTTACTGCAATGGTTGCTTCTCACCGTCTCCCCATACTCAGCACCAGATTGTCCAACAGTTCTTGAGGTAAGAGTGCCCATTCCTCAATCAGCATCTGTTTAAGTTGTCGGGTGTTCTCAGGAGGATGTAATCGTGCCGCAAGGCGTCTCCCCAAAGCATCCCACACATGTTCTATCGGATTTAAATCAGGGGAGTACGCCGGCCAATCCATTCGAGTGATAGCTTCACTTTCCAGGAGCTCCTCAACAGCATAAGTCCTGTGTGGCCGTGCATTGTCATCCATAAAAACAAAGTCTGATCCAATGGCACCTTGGAACAGACGCACATGGGGAAGGATCACCTCCTGACAATAACGATCTCCAGTTACAGAACCTCTGTCGAAAACGTGGAGCTCAGTCCGCCCGTTCATCATAATGCCTCCCCAGACGACAACTCCAGAACCACCGAAATGCTGTATCTCATTTCTGAATTTCATGTCTTTCAGATGATTTCTCGTGAAGTTATGGCAAAAAATATACCTGTTGCTTAAGTTTTGCACACCAGTGTACATTAAATCTTTTATTAATATTTTATTTTTTATGAAAAAAAATTATAATTACTGTTGTTAGGCTTTCAAGAATATGATTTTTTCCTGACACTGATAATTTAAAAGCAATCAGTAACCAAATTTTTTATATCATTTAGAATAATACACAGTTTTTAGATAGAACATTAAAAATGGCAAGATCATTTTGATAAAAAAAAAATCTCAATCTGATAAGTAAAAGTTGCATCTTTGTTACATTTCATAACAAGTTTATATGTGTTAGATTTGAGCTCACATTCTCAACAAATAACAAAAATCATCTGACATTTTGATTCTTTTTCCAGCAATAAATACTTGATTCAACAAAAACTTTTATTTCCAACAATGTGAAAATTTTTACATAGTCCCCCCTCCTTATTTGTGAATCTTTGAATGAATAATACACATTAAATAAAAAAAAAGTTGAATATCTAATGTGGTTGATATTTTGAAACATTGAAGCGAATTAATCACACAGCTTTATTAATAATCTTAACTCCTTTTACATTCAGAAATTCAAATTTCCAGTTTATGCAACTTCCAATTTACAGATAGATAATCCTTCAAGATAGAAAAAACTTTTCTCAAATCCAATCTTTCAGTAAAATTATGAATGTCTAACAAAATATCTTTGATTATAGAATGGTCTTTGAAAGTTAAAATGGCATATCTGCTTACAATTTTTTTTTTTTTTTTGCTTTTCTCACTTTCTAAAATAGATTGTGTAGATCTATATGTTTCACTTACAATGGTTTTTGCATGCTTGCATTATACATTAGACTATATACATTAAAATTAGACAAAAATTTGAACAAAACTTGTTCAATATATGGAGTAGTGCCAAGTGAAATTAAAATAATTTGCAAGTTCGTAAAAGAATTTTTCAGCAGCATTGCTGCCTAGCAATAACATTCTTTAAAAAAATTTAATACCTCCTTGTAAGAATACAAATAATAACCCACTTTGAAGACCATTTCATTTCTAAATCTTATAAAAGATACAAAGAATATATTCTCTTTATAGTAAAGATGAATGTGTATATATGTGTTGGAGCTCTACAGGCCAGACTGTTCGACCTAGAACTATCAGATTTGGCCTCAACATACTTTGGAGGAGCACCTTAGAGTACTTTTTGAACATTTTAATTAATTAAAAATTAAGCTGAATTCTAGCGTTTTTCAACAATAATTCCGAAAATATTGTTGCAAAATAATGATTTTTATACAAACTTAAAGTTCAAGAAATTATTTTTCCGAAGATATCAATTTAGTTCCAGTGCAATTTTTTAGTCTAGATTTAATTAACTTTTAAATATATTTTACAACAATATTTTCATTGCTGTGAATGAGACTGAAATATTTTTTGTTATTTCATCAATATTTGATTGCAAGATTTTCTCTTATTGTTGATAGTTAAAGAAGGATCCTACTTAATACCAATATAATTTGCAGGATGAATAAAAAAGTGGAGTTACAATGCTGTTAAAATTAGGGATAAACGAGATATAACAGGCAACGACGTTATGTAACTGGTGTCCTTCAGAAGAACAATGCAGCTATGTACAATGAACAGAATAAAAGTGAAACTATTAAAATAATGTAGCTTTAATATCTGACAATTTGATGGAATCACGAACATGAATTTTATTTAAAACCTTTAAATGAAATGAAATACAATCAATATCTATAGCAAAACAACTGGTTGCCAAAAGCGATTAGTATAATGACAATATCTTCAGATACTGGATAAGATTTCAGTGTGGTAACAACCCTACTTGCTCTCCTCTCTGCTTTTCATCAAACTTGCTGATTGCAAAAGATTGCTGATTGACAACATTTTCATATCAACAGCTGTTTTCCCATAGGTCACCAAAGTAGGAGTCACAATTAGTTTCCTCCTCTATTCCTAAATATAATGAATGTGCATTTCGCCTATTTTTCCAAAGAATTTACAAAGAATTGTGGAAAAATCAAACAATTCCTGAACATAAAAATAAAATTTAAGGAGTAGTCAAGGATTGTGGGAATCCCAGAATATAAAAAGATATAATAGTGTATAATATTACATGTTCTGTATAGTATTAGAGCTATTTCCACAGAAATGCTTTTCAAGCAACGTTTATGTGTTGCTTTCAGTATATGCATTTCTAATTTTTTTAAATTTTCATTCAAGAAATTTATGTAATATTTTGCTTAGTATCCATAAATAAATTAAAAGTTTCAAAGGCCATTGTATAATATATTCTATACATTCAAAATTTGGAATTATATAAATAAGAAGTCATCCATAACAATATTACTGAGGATGGATTGTTAACTATTTAAAAAAATGTATTTCAATATCTGCTAATTATAAAATGCGAGGTTTTTTTCGTTAATTTATAAAGAAATAAAATTTACGAATTATTTTATAAAATCTACCTTTATTAACCACTTGGTTATTACAAGAATATTAGCTGCCGTTACTTTCCAATTTCCTACTTTGATATTCATGGTAGTGTCAACAAAATCTTTTTTAGCATCAATTTATAATAAATATTAAAGTCATAATATCGTAAAGTGCCTTGCAACTATTATATTAATTGTGTACATGAATTAATTAAATGGAGTCAAATTCCATCACATCAAAATATCAATAAAACCTAACTGACTGGTTAATATATCTTCTAATTCTTGAGGCACTTTAAATTCATTTTTTTAATCCTGATGTGAAATACACATATGTTGAACAGAATTATTTTTTCTTTGCATTCAGCTTTTGAAGAAAATTAAATATAACTCTAATTAAATATATGATGTGATTAAGTAATTAAATATTTGATGAAATAATGAAAATAGTATGAATGTCACTACAAAAATTGAAAACTATTGCTAAAAATAACACAAACGAAAATATTTTCACAAAATAAATTTAGGTGGATAATCACATGACAAATAAGTTAGTATCATTGCAAATACAATTAAAAAATACTTAAATTATGTAAAAATCAGTTTTTTGCAATTATACCTACGGAAGTCATTGAAAAACTAAAATTCCAGGTAATTTTTAATTAATTAAAGCATCATAAAAAATTGTAATGTTTTAAATTTCCAGCCTCCAAAGCATATTTATGCCAAATTTAGTAGCTCTAAGTCAGGATATTTATGTTTTTGACAGCTCTAAAGTACGACCTGTAGAGATAAATATGTATACATTTATTATTAGTAGTAGAGATATTGAAGATGTTAGCAAGCAAAGTAATCTGAATAGAAATATATATACTAATTTGTACCTGATCAACAGTAGCATCATGCAGTTCATTTAAGTTTAATGTGTAGATTCCTTCTTCACAGCCAAATAGAATGTGCTGATCTAAAATATATATATAAATAAATAAATAAAACAAGGATTTACCATTAATAATATGAAATATGAATAGAAAGCTTATAAAGGGTGGACAAGGACAAAAGACTTTGAGATGGAATTTAATATAATGGTAGCATATCTTTAGGATGATCATTCTTAAAACATTGAAGCGTATCAGCCAGCTGTTTCCGAGAAAATAGCCTTTCAACTTTTGACATAATTTATATACTAGTAAGTTGTCAATTTAAACTGATCAGCTCACTTGTCAATAATTTTTTTTCTATGACACCATTTCACTTAATTTCTTTATAATATTTCTTGGTTTTTAAGAGGAAAAATATTATTTCCTACTTTTTAAACAAATTTTAATTCTATTTCTTAATTTTTAATATATTTTCCAATCTATGGTTACATAAAGAAATCTAAAAATTAATATTTTTCTAAGTCAGATTAAGATGGCACTAATTCTGTGAATATATTTTTAGCTAAATTAAATAATTTAGATCTTTAAAATTATATAAATATTCTATTGCCATCAAAAAAAAATTCTGAACTCAAAAAGAAAGCGCAAAATGGATAAAAAAATTCCACCTTTATAAAGCATGAAGCATGCAAAGTTAAGAAAAATTATTCAAATAAAAATATTTTTAACTACTTCAATTATTTTTTTAACAAACCAGAAACATTTTCATTTACTTCTATATGATTTCATACAAAAATTAATTTGATTATAAATTAGCAAAAAGGTAAACAATCTTTCTTTTAAACAAACAGACAAAAATATGACTTCAATGACTTATAATAACTATTATAATAATTTTTAAACTTAAAAGGTAGTAATTAAATAAACAAGAGAGAATTTTATAAAAACTTCAAAAATTTTTGAAAAGTAAGGAAATATGAAAATTTTAAAGTACTAAGGTATAATAAGGTACCAAAATCTAAATTTTTCTGAAAGTCATTTCACACATAGATCCATGATAACTAATTCATCTCCTAGAAAAGACAGTCTAAATACTTTTTTTCCCCTCTTTCTTCATATATATCATAATAAACATTTGTCCTATACCTCTAGTTTCTGGATGAATCCAGCTGGCAGTGCAGTGAATCTGCAAAGGGCAGCCATTAAATACTTTGGAAAAACATGCACCCATCTACGTAAAAATAAATAACATAAGAATATTTTATTTCATATTAAAAGGATAAATATACAATATTTGCAATTTATCCACAAATCAGCTCAAATTTAATTTCTACCACTTCTTGAAGCAAATGTTATAAATAATTATGTAACTTAAAAATCTCTAAGTATAAAGCAGAATAAACTTATTAAATAAATGGGAATTTCATGACCTTATTTTCAATTTAATTCGAAATTCTTCAATAGCTTATAACATTAAAAATCCTTAAATTGTGTAATTTTAAAATTTAATAAACAGAAAACTAAGAAAAAGAGGATCCCTTAAAATTTCTTCTCTCTCAACTAATTATCAATATTCTTTCCTCTGTCTACACTTTTACACCTACTTAATCTTAATGACTTTGTAAAATTATAGTTTCATCATATTCTTAACAAAATAGTATCTGGTTACAGAGAGAATCAAAAGGTACAGTTAGAGGTCTACTTTTTGAAAAAAATTTGATTTCATTTATTACTAGCCGCCTTTGGCGACCAGCCGGTTCGCCAGTATTACCGCTCACTACAATTGTCAATTAAATATTTTAAGTAACTGGTCTCTTAATAGATTCTCAAACAAAACATTTTTAATCTTCAAATTTTGATAGTCATACCAAACTTATACTGTTGCTTAGATCGTTTCTTTCAATTTACTATATATATTTTGCTAATTTGTTGTCATTTCCGGTAAAACTTCAACTTTAATTTAAAGTGGAAATGATGAAATTGCAATTAATATAAAGATATTTTTAAATAAAGCCAAGCGTTTTATTTTATTTATCATCTTTATTGTTATTTATTTATTATTATTACTGAATATGAGTATTGCAAACAGAATCGCTCAGTATTTAAGTCTTTTGTGAACAACAAAATATTTTTCATAATTTATGTAATATCTCAAAGAATAATTCAACAAAAACTTCTCAGATTCAGCATAAAATCCAGTTTTTAGTTTTGCTTTCAAAAGGATTGAAATGAAATCAATAATATTTTGTTCCGACCTATAAATATATTTCAAAAATTATGAAGTCTAAATTTAATGCAGTAAGGTATCATATTCAGAGAAATACTCTGGACACACCAAATTTTAAATAAATGAATGAATGTTTCTATTTTCCACGATCAACTAAGACTTATTCATGAAGTTTTGAATGTTAAAAATTTAGAAAGACTCAACATTTTCATAATTTTAGGCCAATTAATCTTGAGAAACCTGTGCGCTGATTGGCATATTTTCTTTGAAACAATCGATGGAAAATATAAAATTATCTTTTTTTATTAAATAGTGATATTCAAATCTTCATTAATCAGTCAGTTTAAATGATTGATTTAGTTGATTGCAAATTAACTCTTTTTATTTAAAATATTAGTGTTTCAAGAACATTTTGTGAATCGTGATTTCCACAGCAGAAGTTTTATGTAAAATCACAAATTCGTTATTTATTAGAGCATTTATTAAATCAAGTTACATAAAATATAATCATTTTCCATTTAGACCATTTTAGCATATCTGTGTCTTACTAAAGGTTTACAAATTAGCTGTGTGACCCTGATTTGAATGGATATCCTGTTGATATTGAACAAAACTTGCCTTAAAATAAAACTGATTTATTGGATTAATAATATAGAGAGTGTAAACGATCATAAAATAATTTTTCTTGAATTTATTTTTTAGAAAAATATAATACTTCTTATTTGTTTCATTTCCGTACAGACGATTTCATTTCCAAAAAGATTTAATTTATTTTTAATTGGAGCTTTAATCAATGTGATGGCAACACTAAGAAAAAAGCTATTTTTTTTCCTATGAATGCGGAACGTGCTCATGCAGCTTAAATTTTATTTTTATTTTGTACGAAAAGAATTGTTGAAAAAATATAGTTAAAATATTTATTTAAAAATTCATTAAAAGTAGAAATTTAATTTTAAGGTTAAAACATTGGTATCATTTAAAAGATAAATTTTTTTATCTTTAACTTCATGTAAATATCTTTTTTGTGCGGTAATATTTTCGAAAGTTATAGCAGAAACACACCAAAATTTCGCTTAATTTTTAAATAAACAAAATACTAATTAAAAATTCGAAAAAATAACCCCCAGGTGCACATTCGCGGCCTCCAAGGTATACACGTGCCAAAATTGGTAGCTGTAAGTTGAACGGTCTGGCCTGTAGAGCGCCAACACACACACACACACACATTGAGCTTTATTATAAGTATAGACTAGATTAAATTTCTAGTCAAATTAGTCATTTTTTACTTTATGCTATAACTTAAAGCACCATTGCTTTAAGATCAACTGCTTTGAAGCAAATATTGAAGTAAATATTCAATTCAAATTCTGGTATTTGCACACTATTTTAAATAATGGGAAAACTTCAAGTACAATGATAATTAAATAATTGCAAGGAAATGTATTTAAATTAGTTAAACAGAATATAAGTACAAAAAGTTTAAATTCAATGAGAAATAAAAAAAATAAAAAATTTTAGTGCTTAATCAACTACAAAAATTATTTTACAAATAAGCTATTCAAAAATAGGATCTGTCGCACATGCTAAAACTAAATACTTACATGAACTTTAGGTGTTGGAGGAAGACCATTAGATACAGGTCTCTGAAAATAAAGCAGAATTTTCAGTCACATTCATGAATTTTCTATCTTTATTTATCTGTTAAATATTATTCAAATATCATATTATGTAAATCAAAATAAATGCTACTTAATAAGTTATTACACATACAGGGGGAGTCTTTTTCTTGTCTTTTGGACGTGGTGGAACTTCTGGTGGTGAAATTTCTATTTCTAATATTGGTGATTCAGATGTACTTTCTTGCGATACAGACTCACTTCGATTTTCAGTTTCAATTCTGTATCTCTCTAAAATGATACATTTTTTTAAAGATAAGAAATTTGTTTTTCATTATTGACTAGAACATGCTAAAAACAAACATAATATACATATGAAATGAAAATATACAAATTGTGATAATTTAAATTTCTATACTGCCGAAATGTTCATAAATATAATTACTTAGAACTATCAGATTTTTTTTTAATGGAACTTGTTTCAATGACATTTAAGATTTTATTTTTTAAGATTTTATTATTAAGATTTTTTTTTTTGTAATTTCAATTAAAAATAAAGCTAAATTTTAGTATTTTCCGATGACAATTTCCAAAAATATTACAGCACAAAAATCTACTGTTTCAAAATTTTAAAAAAATTGTCTTTTTAATGATATCAGTTTAAGTCATACAAATTTTTGCTGAATTTTAATGTTTATATATATATATATATATATAAATTTCCAAAAATAGATTACACTGCTGCCCTGAAGTTCAAACCTTTTTCATTGTTTCATCAACTATCAGATAAGATTTTCTATTATTATTGAAAGTTAAAGAATAAGGATTTCTTTTATAATTATTTGTGTAATTAACAAGTGAAGTTACATATCCCTTATAAAATACATGAACCACACAATTCCATTTTTAATATAAACATAATGTTATGGGATTTGTTAAAATTAGAAAATTTCATGTACACAATGAGCAAAGCATATAAAAGACAATTAAAGTAAAACGTTTTTTTATGCCTGTCAATTTCTAGATTATTTAACTAAAATTAACTATAAACAATATTCCAAGTGAACTAGGTGGTTGTAAAAGGTTATTAGCTCCAAAAAGAAGAAAAACACAGCAAAAAAAATATTAAAAAGATATTTATTTTTAAAATTTAAAATAATATAAAGATTACTTTTATGCAATATTTTATGAAGTTATTATGGGGTTCCATACTCAGAAATCCAGCTTAATTTTTAATTACTTAAAATTCTTAACTAAATTTTTTTTAAATCCCACCAAGATGCCCACTCTAACTTCCAAAGTACACATATGCCAAATTAATAGCTCTTAGTCAAATGTTCTGCTTTGTAGAATGCCAAACACACACACACTAATTTGTCTCCAAGAAAAGTTTTCCATATATAGGAATTAACTGCATTTTTACAAATAATTTTTTAACATTAAATTTTTTTTGCATTAGTACATTCTTGTCAATCTCATCTGCTTTTACTGCATAACTTTTAGTTTTATTTTATTAATGATATTTTTCTGCTCTTTAGTATGTTATGGATTTATTTAAATAAAAGTCTTATTATTATGAACTTTAAATCTGTTACCTTATTACTTATTATGTTTGATAATTCCAAGGAGTTATACTTAAATAATTAAGTAAATTATACAGCCTTTATTCAAATACAAGCTTCCCTAATTTATCAATAAACTATTTACCTTCCATTATGTTACCAGGATATTCTTAAGTATCATTATATCATAAGTGTTAAGAGTATTTAGAAGCTAAATTTTTTACATCCATTTCATTGCAAGTTAAAGTAGTTCATTGTATACATGCTTAAAAGAAACAGATCAGCAAAGCTTTTAAAACTTACCTAAATCATCCAATTGAGTAACATTTTGGTTAGATAGAGTATCCATTTGGTTATTCTCATTGAAATTATTTTGAACATCTGATGCACTACTTTCAGGAACATTGTTCTGTTGAAAAATATATTGAATTTAATGAGATAAAACGAATACGAGTAAGATATAGTATATAAGCAAAATAATTATGTAGAAGAGAGATTTTGGTTAATAGTGAATTACTTACATTTACAGAAGCATATTCACCTCTACTGCTTAATGGTAAAGTTGCTCTGCATTAAAAGATTCACAAATGCAATGAGAAATAAATGCACAGTAAAAAATAACACAGAACTATATAAAATAAAAAATAAAAACACCTTTGAATAAAAGAAAAATATTACTCACTGTTGAGTAAATTTAAGGTCTTTTCCTACTTCAGGAGAACCAGACATTCTCTCTCTAAAACGCACAAAATTCAAGACACAAATAATTAACAAGATAATTTATAATTGAGATATGGTAAATAGTACAGGTAAGAGATAACTTTCCAAAATCACAGAGCAAACATTAAGAAATATGAGGAGAGAATCCCAAATTAAAATAAATGTTTATTAAGTAGAATTATAAATACTGTGACATATAGAGGACAAGTATATATCCCTCTTTAAAAATTCTTTTAGTTAAATTAAGTAAAAAAAATGCTTTATTTACTGAATAAGTGCCAGCATTAATTCATTAATTGTTTTTCTTCAAATAATTAATTTTCAATGAACCTATTCCAAGAAAAAGAAAAATTTAGAAAAAGTAAAAATTGCAGTTTAGTTTGCATAGAAAACAGAGGTACATCTCATATCAATATTAAATAATATAATTCATAATAAAGAAAAATCTGATATTTCATGCAAAAGCAAATTTTACCTGTGTATAACTTCTAAATCATTATCTTGCTCCATCCAAGCAGTAGGTAAGTCATATACATCATTGTGTGAAGATTCCTAAGAAATCAAAACCCATTGAAACATTTGAAATAAATGAAAACTGATCAAGTTTTTTTTAACAAAGAAATCTACACTGGTTATTATTAAAAATATTTATCATTATTAATGAGGGTAAAAAGTTCACCAGTAAAACTCAAAAGGATAGAATTTATAATTATTCATAAATCAAATGTGGACTCAAGTTGAAAAATACATGATTCATAAAAATGAAACAAAATTGCAGAAATATTTTAAATTAAGAATTAAAATTATGATAATAAAAAAAAATTGTGATAAGACTCATAAATGTAAAACACTATATGAAACTAGAAGGAGAAGACAGGGGGGAAAAAAAGAATGAAAAAGTAATTTAATACATGCATTAAGTATAATAAGAATTCTCAAACAAACGTAGTGAAAAATGTATCCAGCATATAAATTGATCTTTGCAGTGACAACTTGCCATCATTCTTATTTCAAAATATGAAAACTTCAATTTTATTTACATAAGAAATTTCTTTTCAAGCAAGACAACAAGTTTGACAAAATAATAGATGTTAGAAAACAAAATGGAATCTTAATCAAAAATCACCATAATTGAAAAAAAAAAAAAAAAAACTAACACACACGTTTATAAGAAAAATCTATTCGAAAAATAGAATGAAGCAGCTTTTGCAGACGTTTTACAGATATTTGCTTGATATGGAGAATAAATTCTAGCTGACAAAGATGCCAAAATATCAGTTTAAATAGAAAAAAAAGCTATTAGTGTACTGTGTATACATCCAAAAATAAAATACAAAATTCAGTCAAGAGACAATTCTAAACATTCCCATTCTGCTAGAGTTATCTGAGGTTATTAATGGATTCTAAATTTTGGTTTTTTGGAATTTATTCAATGTTTTGAAATTTAATAATAAACATCAATGATATTAGATTATAGAATTAGCCATAATTTTGAAATATCTATTGAAATCACTTCAAAAAATTTCTCTTTTTCCCCAATTTGTTTATAAATTGTTTCATTTAATGCTAAATACCTTTTATTTTTATCATTCTATCAACAAGCATAATACAAATAAATACTTAAAGCAAAAGATGTCAATTTGACCAAATCTTTATAAAAAATATCAAAGTGTCTCTACAATTTTCCAGTTTGACTGCCTTGTATATGCAGTATATTTTTAGAAGGCAAGCAGTTCAATACAAGAGAACTGAAAAGTCAGTGAATTATTTTGCATGCATCAGTTTAAGAACTTTATATGCATTTAACCTTGATATGCATAAACTTTAATTACGCCAATCTTTATGACATGCAAAATGCAACAGGAAAATATAATTTAAACAAGTTTCATACTATGATTAAATATATTTATAATCTACCAATTTGTGAGTGCAAATGTTTACAGACGCCTATATAATGTGTTTATAAGCACAGATTCTCTCACGTTACTTAATTTTGATCCAAATGTAAAAAGCCCATGTTTTTAAGAGATTGTGGTGAATCTTATTAACAAATGATTTGCATGATTGAAAATAAAAAAATAATTTTAATGTATTAATTATACAAAAAAAATAGTAACAACGTTAGTCAGATCAAGGTAATTAGTTGAATAATTTTTCAAAACATAAAGAGAAAACATAAATAACCCAATAAAAACTATGGAAACTGTAAAGGATGTTAAGTCAAAACATGCAGAGAAGGAAAATTTTTACCACACACTGCAGGTAAAAATGCAAAAATGTCACAAAATGATAAAAATAAACAAATTTAAAAACCATGTAAATTTAACAGAAATAATAAGATAAATTGAAATGTAATATTTTTCGCGGTCAAAGAAAAAAACACCCATGATACTGTAAATTATGCAATTAAAACGTCTTGCAGAAACAAAGAAAGAAAAACTGTAGAAAGAGATGATGGAAAAACAGAATTCTTTAAAGCTTAAACATCAATATGAAGTACCTTCTTTAATACTCCTAGGCTCAATTTCATTCAACTTTACAAATTAAGTTATAAAATTAGCATATAAATAGATTTTAATTATGACCCACCACCAAAACTAAATCTGAAAAACTACTTATGCCTAGATATACACATCTACAATTACCTCAGATATTCCCCAAGCTTCAGAAACTGCAGATTCTTCCGAATTCTACACGGGAATAAATTTCAATGAAAATTATCAAACATTTAAGTTAAATTTAAATTTATAACATTAATTGCTGATTACAAAATTGTATATTTAATCTGATGAAATAATGCAAATGATAGATATATTTTACCTGATCAGCTGAAGTTGAAAGAGCTGTGAGAAGCGGTGGTTCAAAATTTACACTTTCCACTGTAAAAATACAAATACTTTTAATAAAAGAACTAAAAATACATTTTAATTCAAACAATACCCTAATTTTAACTAATTACTTACTATGAAGCTCAGACCTTGTCCTTTGCTTGTCTCTGGCTGGTTTCTTTGAAGCAATACGTTGAGGTACATCAGGCAATATCTATAAAAAATGCAAGGTAATTATAAATTGAAATAATATAATTTTTAAACTGTTAAATAAATTTTTCAATATTAGTCAGAGAAAGATGAAATAAGAAATTACTTTCATATCCATACTTTTTTACATAAACCAGAATATGAAATGCAAATGCATTTTCAAGTTAAAAATTAACAGTTATTTTATCAAGAGATTCTGAGATGATTAATGTATGATAGTGAATTAGCTTTTTTTTTTCGGTGACACTTCTCATCATAGTTTCTAGATATTATAATTTGCAATTTCTACTTTTGAAATGATAATAAAGAACAGAATTAGTGTTGCTATTTCTATTTTCAATGAACTTTATAACTATATTATCATTGTATTTATAAACATACAAAATAATATGCTTTACTGACTTAGATGAAAAAAAATTATTAAATCGAGAGTGCTGAACAATGAAATACAGAACATTTGTAACTATTTGGAAAATGCTTATTGCCATAGCTGCATTACTTTTTGGAATATAATTAGCCCATTATGATTAACCTGATTGTTATTTTGCAATTATTCTGTCTAAAATTAATAGATTTCAAGCAAATTTTTATGCATTTTTTTTAAAAATTAAGAATTGTTATTTTGTCACAATCAATTATGTGACAAAATGCATTCATAATATAAAGACAAAGAAAGTAGGAAGATTCAGCATGTATAGGTGATATACAAGCTTTGCATCTCAAACTTCAAGAAAAATGTTTTAAAAGATTCTATTATTAAGTAGCAGTTTTAAAAAGACACAATAAATTTTTTCAACATGATAAAGGTTCATTATACCTGGTCTAGACAATATTAATTGATATTAAAAAAGTAATATATGAACTATAAGAAAACAAGACAGCTAAAATTTATTTACTCCATCATCATCATCTTCAGGATAAGAAAGGTGGGGATTATTCACTCGGTCCAGCAGTTCTTTTGCCAGCTGCTTAGTTATATCTCCTTGCAAGAATGGATGCTGTGAAAATTGAGAATGTATTAGTTTAAGTAAATGCAGATTATTGGTGAAAATCATTTGAAAAAAAAAAAAAAAACTGCATGAAGTTAGAAAGTCTATATGCAGGGTGTCCCCTTCCTCCCCCAAACAAAACCTCATTAAGTTTTTTTAAAGAACTTAAATAAATACCATAGTTTACTTATTATTTCATTGCAAAAAAAAATCTTTTTCTGAACACCATCTACATTATAATCAATAAAAATAAAAATATTTAAATTTTCATCTAAAAATTCCAACTGCAAGTTTCTCATAGGCACTGAAAAAGGTTTAAAATATAGAAGACATGACTAACATCATTGCAATAAATGATCTTATAGGCTGAAACTCAAAAAATATTCATTTTGAATAACTTATAATAACAAATCTTAGAATGTGGTTTTTTTCTAAGTGTGGTTTTTATATTTCAAACTATTAGATCATAAATTAAATTCTAATTTAGTCAACAGATGAAACAGCAAATTTCTAAACCACTTCCCAGGCTAATAAATTAAAATTTAAGTGGCTTTGAGAGAACATATGGTAGATTGCTCACAATTCCTGAAACTTTGAAGATCATAATGGAAATTCAGCATTTCAAGTATCTGCTGCTCAATGATTCATCAATTTTCTTCTGCTTAAATGGAAGAGGAAAGAGAAATGCAACTATGGCAAATATTTTAAGAAGGGAATGTCTTTATTAATAGATAATTTTATGTTCATTATATCAAAACAATTGTGTACATCAAGAAGGGGGAGAGATGGTGAAATGAAATAAACACCATTTCATAACTTTAAATTAACAAATTCATTATCTCTATCTTGAAATTAATCTACATCATTAAAAAAATCACATTAAAGTAATGTTCATAATTCAGAATATAAAGCAAGTGACTAAGAAACAAACTGCAATCTTTAAGACTACTAACTTTTTTCAAATACAAAATTTCTATTTTTGCCTGTCTTCTGAAGATATATTTCTCAGTTAAAACATTCTTATGAATAAGTAAGGACCAAAACTACAAGCTTTACCTGAAGAAGTCTTTCAGCAGTGGGCCTTTTCTTTGGATTTTTGGTCAAAGCAACTTTTACAAAATGATGAAAAACTGGAGACCTATCAGTGCAATAAAAAAATATCAAAATGAATCCAAATTGTATTCAATTAACAAATTAATTATAAGAATTGCCTTGTTACCATTTAACTTTATCGGAGAGGGTAGGAGGCTTAAAACCAGATTTAGACATAAGGAAAAGAGCTCGCATTGGATGGAGATCAAACATGGGAGGTTGAAGCTCAGCAAGTTCAATGGCAGTAATACCCACAGCCCAAATATCACATTGTTGGTTGTAACCTCCCTTTCTTTCAACAGCAGCAACTTCAGGAGCCATCCTAAAAGCAACCAAGATTATATATATATATATATATATATATATACAGAGAGAGAGAGAGAAAGAAATTCTCATTATCCCCACTGGAGTTAATGAAAAACAACAACTAATTATTTATCTTTCAAATTTATGCAAACTATAAAAATAATTTTTAAGCATGTTTTTAATTTAAAGGAGCAGATGTTTAGGACACAAAATACAAATACTTAAGCAAGTTCAAATACTTAGATTTAATGGATATTACCAATACTACAAATTATATTAAAATATTGATAAGCTAACAAAAAATGATTAACGAAATGAATGTTATGTTTTATTTGATTAACAATATTATCTATATCTTTTTAATAATTTTAACAATTTTTGACAAAGACACGAGAATTCATTTCTAAATAATTATTATGGAACATTTTGCATTTTGCAATAGACTACTCTGAAAATAAATACAGTGAATTTTAAAAAAAAACAAAAAAAACTACTGTATTACCAGTAAGGAGTGCCAATAAAGGATTTGCGTTTGCTTATAGTAGCAGTGATTTGTGCAGATACTCCAAAATCAGCTAAAATAAAACAAAATGAATGCAACTAATTCAAATCAGTGAAATCTATGTATCACACAAAATTAAAAAAGCAACATAAGACATACAATTAAATATGAATAAAAGATAATTTTACATCATTTTTTACGTCATTTACATCATTATTTTACATCATTTTAAAATACATAATTCAGTAACTAAACAGAGTTGCAAAATTTTAAAACATAAATCGTACCCAATTTCACATCTCCTTCATCAGTCAGTAAAATATTGGCACCTTTAATATCTCTGTGCATCATACCAAGTGAATGAAGATATTCAAGACCTTTCAAAGTTTCTTTGCAAGCATATGCAATCTGAAGTTCTGATAGAGGCCCAGTAACTAAGAAGAATATTAATAAATCATAGGGGTGGAAAATAAAATTAAATCAGTAATATTTCATTCAATTAAAGATGGTTCTAATGATTTCATTCTTAAAAAAATCTTGTTGAATCATAATTAGGCACAGATAAATGCTCAAAGTTGAAATAGGAGCTCTCATACTTTAGTAAAAATTAAACCTACTTAAGCTTTAGTTCAATAGTAATGTACTAAAGTAAAAAGAAGTAAATCGTAGGATAGCTGCACAATATATCCTCTTCTTTTAGAAAGCAAATGATTCACATAAAACTCAGATCTAAATACAATTTTTATGCAACATGAGAAAATGAAGTATTTAATAAAAGAAAAAAGTTTATTTTTATTCCTTTTTAGAAATACGAAATTTTTCCGATTTTAAAGCAATCTGAAATCTATCTAAGCAATATGTTTATTTTATATTGTAAAGTAAAGGGATTTTAAAGGTATAGCATACTGTGATAAATATCCTGCAGTGATCCACCACCACAATACTCCATGCATATCCAAAGTTTGTCACGTCTAAATAAATAAAAAAAAGACAAATAGAAACCAAAAAATTAAAATAATCAAACATTTTTTTAAAAAAACTAACCTTTTCATAAAGTGCTATTTTTAAAAAGAATATCAAATATTTTAAATTAAAAGTGGCAGAAAATCTAATTTTTAAATGATACTGCAAATAAAGATTCAAAAACTGTTAAACTTTGATAACTAATAATAAAAAATAATAAATAGTGCAAAACCATTGTTTACATTCATTGTACTGAATAATGGATTGATTACCTACATTCTACATCTTCTCCTCTACTCAATCCCTTAAACTGTAAATCCTTTTAACCTCTAATTAGAAGCCACAATTCATTTTCAGCATTTATTGTTATTCACTTCTATAAAAGATTACAAAAAATATCTAGGATATTAAAGCTTACTCAAGAGATATTTTTCTTTTAAAATATTGCTGCTTTAATCTGAATACATATTTAAACATTGAAATTCAGAAAATTTATCAATGTGTTTGGCTTGCCGTTTCCATACAAAGAGTTAAAAAGTATTTCTGTTTTTAATTTAAATACAGAAATACTTTTTTAATACTGAATTCAAGATAAAAATTGTAGAAATTGTATTCATACATTTAAAATTCACCTTCAAATTAGAGTCATCTTGTATTAATTGCTTTTTAAACAATAATATATATATATAAAAGTTCCAGCATTAGTATCTTTTAGAGCTAATCTTAAATTGGTTCATGTGATATACTTTAAGAAGAAATCCTGAGATATTTACTTTTATTAGTAGAGTAAGTTGAATTAAAATATGACAAAATGACAAATAACAAAAAAAATTCTCAACATTAACAAAATTTGTTTTACTTTTAGCTAGTCTAGTAAGATTATAAATGCATTTTACCTTAAATAGCTTCCAAAATAAGCAACAATATTGGGATGTCTGCAAGATTTCATCATTAAAATTTCTTGCTGGATGATAGAAAAATCATCCCCTAAAACAAGTGAAAGAAATATTAATATTTTATTTACCCCACAAATACAAGAAAATAATTTGTTACATCAGAAAAATACAAAATAGTAGTTTTAAAAAAATCAAATAATAAATTCCAACATAAAAAATAGATAAAAGAACCATAAAATTTAATAAAACATCAACATAAAAGAAACACAATATTACAAAGAAATAAACTACAATATAACATTATATCACACTTGATAAGAACCTTCCATAATGAGCAAAAACAAAATTACTCTCTTAATGAGAGATGTTTCACAGACTGTATAAAAAGAAACCATCGTAATGTCACATGCAAGATTAAAGATTAGCCTGTATTTAGGGCTTGTTAAAAGATATTCCTTGTTTCTAGATGGAAGAAGCTTTAACCAAATAGCATCCTTGAACACAACTCTGAGAGGTTTTGTCAAGTGCCCATGAAGCCTTAATTGATGAGATTGTATCTCTGGCCAGATTATGGGGAGAGGCAGATAGTGACAATATCTATGAGCTGGTGGAAGAACACAGCCAGAACTATTGATGAGTTTATGGAGATGCATTCTGTATCACAACAAAGAGGTGTGAATAAGATTTGATCAAGATAGAAGGAAATAATAGCTTCAGAAGAACAATAACCTTCCAGTAAAATAAGGTAGTAACTGAAAGTGTGAGAAATAACTGCATTGTTCATTGAAAAGCATCACCTCATGAGGTAAAATCTACCCACACTACAAATTCATTTACCAATTTCTTTTCAATTTTCTCGAATTTAGAAGTATAGCAAAGGATAAATCTATTTAGATTACTTTCCTGTTAAAAAAAAAAATACATTACAATTAATAAACCACAACTATAAAGTTGATAGTATGTTTTTTTCACAATGGAACAGATTGCATGGAATCTTACAGAAAAAAACTATTTCGCTTATTGAGAGTTTCACATAACAAATAACATTTGGGAACAAATTATGTTTGTTGTGCCAGTTTCCATTGTTTATTGTGCCGAAATCTAATTTTATTTTGCTTTTACAGAAAAATCTTATGTGATTTCATAATATATTCAACAAATTAATAATATTGATTAAGTAACTTAAAAAAACATCAAGATTAAATATATAGAAAACAGCAAACACTGTGTTTTGATATCAATAAAACCTACAGGGACCAAAAAAAGATGAAAATGAAACTGATGGATGAACTTTGACATGAATCCATGGATCATGAAATGAACTTGAACATGACAATGAAAAAACAAAATAATACTTATGGTATAAAAAGAAAGACACCAGATTAAAATATATTAATGTAATTGTATTGTCTGTTGCAATTCTTAGCTTGTGATGGAGGATATTTATAAAAAGCTTACCTGGCTCCAGTTTAATAATCTTGACAGCTGAAAAAGTTCCATCTTTGACCCGTATTGCCTAAAAAAATATTCATAATTAATCAAATGCAACTTTCACTTTAAAAAATCATAATACAAAACATTAATTGCAAAGAATGATTTATTTAATAACACTGATGAATTTCTCTTCATTTGGAAGGGGAAAAAATAGCATTTGGTTGAAACTAATTGGCAATTCAATATTAAATGGAAGCATAAATATAAGGTGATCTATATTTCTAAATTTGTTTATAATCAAAGAATAAATTACTAACTTAGACTTTTGAATATGAAATTATCATACTTTTTTTTCTCCATACAAGTGAAACAGGCATTAATCAACCGAAATTTAAGGAAATATGTAGCGGTTTTCAAAGGCACAGATTTTTATTATGACAGAAAGGAAAGATGTGACATTGATAAAGAAACTGAACAATAGACATTACAAAAATTAAACTGAACACATATAAAATCTACAAACGATTTACTTTAAATTCTCAAAACAAACATTGATAATTATAACAAACATATAAATAAAATCTTCCTGAGCATAAACTAATTATTTGATACTTCCTTTTTACCTAATTTGATTTCAATCATTGATATTTAAAAAAAGAATCAGATGGGAAAAAGAGAATTTTTTTAAAAATTTAGCTTTAGAACAATACAGCTTTTGATATTCAAACAAATTTGTTGGAAATAAAAATGGAGCATACATGCAAAATTTGCAATTCAAAAAAAGTAACAACTAAGAACTCTAAATGAAACTTTAAAACCCGAAATATATGAATATATGTGTTTGAAGATATTAATATAGAAGATATGCTATTTCAAATTTTGTTTTTAACTATATTAGTAAAAGCTAGATGAATTCAACTAATATTTAACTATATGCTGTATATAAAATGGAAATCACTATATTAAGAAATATGCCAAGAAAGAGCAAGGCCAAAGAAAAGAAAAAAGTGAGGAAGGAACACTATACAGACAAATTCAATTATGAAAGGTATTGAATATCATACTGCTTTAAAAAAGCACAAGATGGTAAGATTTAAATGCATAAAATGAACAAATATAAAGTACACTAGTTAAGATAAAAATCAGCAAAGACTTATATTTTTTGTGTGAGCACAATTATAAAATATAATAGCAGAATTATATTAAGCATTCAAATTTTTTATATACACTTATTTTCTACAAACAGCATTTTGTAATGAAATATATATTAAAGCATGCTTTACATTAATAAAATAAATGCCATTTTTTAATTTAATGTTATATATAAGAAAATGAGCTCTGACAGAAAAATAGAAATATTTGCTTACAGTAACAAATGGATATGGAAGGCATATGCAATTAAAAAAACATGTGTTTCTCCTGAGGTGATGAGAATTTTATCTTGATATATAGAGAGCAGGAATTCTTAGACAAGTGAAGGAAAAATATCAAAAGATTTGACAATGAGAGGGCATTTGTCGGTTTTAATGGCAACCAAAAAGCAGCAAGAAAAAATTTTGGTGATTTCAATCATCAAACTATATTGCACGCGATTCGCGCATTCAAAATTTTTCATAATAAATAGCAATGCACTTGAGTATATTTTTATAATTTGGTGAAATGTTTTCTATGCTTTTTGGTTGACATTAAAACTGAATTGTACCAGAGAATGCATCCTAGTTAGAAGATGCTAAACTGGATTTTGCTATTTATGTCACAATCAATTTTCCCATTTCATTCTGTTATATTGTCTCATTTCAGTAAATGCAGTAAATTTAGTCCCAAACACCTTGCTATAATGAACATTAAAGCCAAGACTTGCCCATAGACAAGTTAATTTTCTCAATATAACTAAGATATTAAAATATATGTCATATTAAAAAATTCAGTCATCAAACTTAAAATGAAATGATAAATAATCAATATCATAGAGAAATATTTTAAGAAAGCAATAATAAAATCTCTAGCACTTGCTGAAAGTTCAAATATATAGAAATAGCTATACATGTGAAAGGAGAAAAAGAAAGAAAAAAAAATGCATTATATTTCATAAACATTCATTTCAAAAGCCGATTTTCTTAATTTTTATATTATTAGAACTTAAAAAAATAAAATAAAATAAAAAGGATTTTTTTAAATAGTAAAAGAATAAAATAGATGAAATATCATAGAATGATCAATTAACTCTAATCCCATTAAAAAAATGATGCATGAAGCAAGAGGAACTAAAAATGAACTGCTTTGTTTAAAATTTAATGGTTGTCAAAATAATAATAAAAAAAATTGCTCCATTTTTTATAATTGCAATAATAAATACAGATAATCAACAGAAAAGTTCTCTAATACTAGTATTTAAAAAATAATCTTTTAATAGAAGTGAGGGGGGGGGGAAATCTCGGATTAAAAAAAATTAGTTTTTAAATAACATTCCAATTTTTTGCTGCATAATAGCCACCATTAGTAATCAGCTGATTTGTCTTGATATTAATTATATTAAAATTTAATTAAATCTCTTAGACATAACTACATACCTATTATTCAAGCCCCAAATTACTTTTAATATTTAATCATCAAACTGTCATAGATATTAAAGCCGAATTACTATAATAGTTTGCATACATTCTGCTTATTGTCCACATGGCAACTGAAACCTGCTCTATGACATCAACATGCTATTAAAAATGTAATTGTCTAGATCATTTAATGTGGTACTGTACCTTCATTTTTTTATTCATCATATAAATTACATGTGTATTAAATAGAATCTTCCTTCCTAGGCTTATCCTTCCTTTTGATGATTAAATATTTGATGCCACATTTAAAACAATTTAAAATTTAGAGCAACATTATAAACTACTGTTGACAATGACAAGGATGGAATGTTCCAAGAATGCCAGGGGTTCAACCTGCAATCCCTATACTAATTTCTTCTTTCAGAAAACAACTAAATAAATTATTTTAATTGATAAAATTAAACTATTGTTGAAAATAAAAGCAATATTTTTTTTAAATCGACAAAAAATTTAAATAATTATTTAATTAGCACCAATAAAAGAAAATTATTTCAGATATTAAAATAGAATAAAAATTATTTTGTGCAACAATATTTTCAGGAATACCTCAGAAAAACACCAACATTTTGCTTAATTTTTAAATTAATTAAATTTTAAAAAACACTCCAAGATGCACAAATAAGGTGCTTTGAAATATTCTTGTGTTAAATTTAGTAGCTCTATATTTAAAGGTATCTCCAGTACTGCATCAATAAAGACTTTCTCATTTATTATTAATATAGATTTTCATAAATTTAATTAATTTTTAAATAAAATTTATTTTTAAAAAGATGACTCAGTTGCTATTTATTATCATTTTAATAAAAGGTAATATTTTTTTATTCTGATTAAAATTGCCAAATTCGTGAAATTTTTTCTAGGCACTTTTCGGTCACCATTAAAACCGACAAATACTGAAGGTGAAAAAGTAAATAAATGATTAGTTCAGATTCCTTGACAGCAAAACTTTTTTTTTTATTTCCTTTCAAAGAATAATTTTAATTGCCTTCATTTTTATTAAATATTCATTTTTCAAGTTTCAATAATTTTGTATTAATTATTAACTATTTCTCAAAAATGTTTAATACTTATGTTGCAATAAATGAAGTGCATAATCAGTTGATTATTAGAGACCTGTAGTTAAATGGCTACATCAAACATTTATAATAATATATATTTTTAGAAGTTATTGATGTAAATTTCTATCAATATTCCATTTTATTTCTGTGATGATAAATAAAATGGGATATTGATGTTAGAAGATAATGAGAACATACATAGACAAATGGGTATTCTAGACATAATATCTGAAAATTATTGGAAAAATCTAGACAATGTGATGGCTAAAGGAAGCATATTTTCCAAAGAATATACAAGTACACTAATAATAATTAAAATTAGTATACTTGATGAATTTTTAATAAGGCAAATTTTAAAATAAATGAATTCAAAGTAATAAAGGCCAGCAAAGAGACTAACAGAAAAACATTTGTTTCAATACAAAAATAAAAATTTTATGTAAGAACTTATCACATTTTATCTACTCAAAAAAGATTAACGATCATTTACATAATAAGTAATAAAATAAAAATGAATGTTAATTTAGAAAATGAGAAAAGTTAAGACTAAAACAGATAGCACACGACAGAATAACCAACTAGTATGTTGGACTATAATCATGCAGTTATTAAGAGGTTTATTATTCTTTATAATAAATGTATTCTTTATAATAAATGTATACACACACAACAATAAATAAATATTTAATAACCTTTTGAAAACATTGATAAAGCTCAAATATAAAGAAGACTACTATGAAACTGAGCAAGAAAATAGCAAAGTAATGGAAATGAAATTAATAAAACTATTTTATAAAAGGAATTTAAAAAATTATTTATAAAACTTCATCAAATAATATAGTTGCTTAAATTTTGTTGAAAATTAATTTATATTATTTTTTAATTTGAATCATTTAGTAAAATACATCAACAGAAGTTTATAAAAGAAGTAAAATTTGAAATGAAGTTCAGGAAAATACTAACATAGAAAATAAAATTACCAACAACAATTGCATCATTATTCATGAATTTAGTAATGCTTCAAAATCATAAAGAAGAATAACGATTTACTTTATTGTATACATATACATTTAAGACACCAAATGTAAAAATAAATAACAGTGGAAAATAATCACAATGATAAAGATGACAAAGTGTAATGAAATTAAGATGTATTACTTAAATCATCAAGATTATTGTTTATGATCCAGTTTCACATAAATTTATCAGTGCTTTTTTATTCTGGGAGTATTACGTACCTTATAAACATCGCCGTAAGTTCCACTACCAACTCTTTGCACTAACTCATAATCATCCTGTGGATTTCGTCGAGAAATGTTTGTATTTGAAGCACAAGCCATTATTTAATATTTTCATTACTCTTGTTTATAAAATAAAGATTCGTTGACAAACACATAAGACTTCGGATTTTTTACATAAGATGATGACATTAAGATGTAAACAGAGGATGTCAAACAAAAATTTCGGAATTTTTAGGACAGATGATAGCAAACACACGTAAAAATAAGATAACGAGTAACGGTCACGATTATTAAGAAACAGCTGCCGATGTCATAATAGCCTACTACCACATTTGCAAACATTCGTTACGCATGAATAACACTGAAGATTGGTGTCTGTGCATTGAATCGTTTCGCTCCAGATGTTTGTAATATCGTCAGTGAAGCTAACATGACAACACGAAAAGAAACCAACAATTGTATAAAATATTTCGTGCACAGTTCGTCAGCCAAAGGCCTCAACAGGTCTTTCCTTCAATGTGTACAACAATATTGATTTGAAATCAATTTATTGCTGTTCAGTTTTTGCCTTTGAACCACAAATAAAAAGGAAAAGAATCTTTTTATCAAAAATTACTATATTAAAGAAAAAATTATCTTATTTCAAATCAAAATTTGAATGTTATCAAAGTATTAATCTGTTTGAAAAGTTAAGAAAAATTTGAAAAGTTTCATTTGTTTTTACGAGGAATAATTGAGACTGGGTGTAAAATAAACCGAGAGCAAAGACTGATGCGTTTAATAGTTGTTTATAAATACAGTTTGACCACATTGACTACGAAAAGCATCTTTTCGGACTTATCGCAAGATTATCTCACTTTGAAAGCAGTTGTATTCTCATATAACCTTGAAAAGATTTAAATTGAGTTTTTCCTTGCTTCTTAAGTATTTCCTCTTTTCTAGACTTAATAATTGAAGTAAAATAAAAGAAAAGGGCATTTATATCCTTTAAATTTCACTTAACCCAATAATTGTTCAACAAACTGCTAAATATTAGTTTGTGGTGCAATGTGAAAAAGCAGTTGGAAATTGTTATTCAACTACTAGAAAAGAACATCAATTAAATTAATTTCAGCATGTCACGCAATCCAGCAGAAAAAAGCAATCTGCGAAAAAAAAATTAAAAAAAAAAGCAATCCATAAAAAAAAAGAATTAAAACTTTCTTTATGAATGAATAAAATAGCATATCCTCATCTGGCAACTAAACAAGTACCACTTACCGTCGTCGTGGAGGAAAGCTGGTATTTTGAAATTCACCGGAGGCATGACATTTTAAAATATCCTGCCTAGATTTAATGATTTTGATTTGTATAGATTATTAATAAAAAATGCTACTGCTTTCGAAAAATGGTGATGTTTTTATTATGTAACAACTGAGTAGTGCTGAAACTGGCGGACGACTTTCAAAAGTAAACATATTACATAATAGTAATTCTTTCCTGCTATTTTTTTCTTTCTTCAAGCTTCTCTATAAATATAGAATTCATTCGTTCGAACCCGTTATATTTTGTAATTTACATTAAAAAGTTTTTTTTTTAATGACAGTATTTATTTTTTAAATCTAAATATTTCTGTATTAAAGATATATTAGAAAATATTAATACAAAAAACCGCGATAATTATTATCAAAACTATATTTCCTAATACTACGAATTTTAATAAATTCTGCTCGATTTTGATTATTTACAAAATAGTGGTTTATTTAGTAGATTAATTGATATGTAATGTAATATTCTTATTTTTATGAAGTGAATCCATTTTGAATTAAATTCATAATGACTTTTCTTCAAGTTCTTATTTTCACTTGGTATAAAGGATTTATAATTATCCATTCCCTTTTTGAATTAATTAAATAATTTTATAATCCCATAAAAATTTAAAATTTCTAAGAGTTATAAAATTGGATTAATAATATCTTTGCTTTTAAATCATCTGCACTTATATTATCAGAAAATTTTTCTTTTTATTCTGAAAAGAAGCAGATTTTGCCATAGAGTATCTTCAGAGTTTTGAAAATGGGATTAAACTCGGATATATATTGTCTTACAAAATTGAATAGCTAAAATTGAAAATTTTTAGAGGATTCACTATTGTACTAGAGTTTCAAAGTACATTATATGATAATGAACTCAAAATCTAATATAAATTTCTGTTAGTTGATAATGAGGTTTCATTTCATGAAAAGATTGCTTTTTAACATTTACTTTCATTATTGTGATATAATCAGAATCTGACTTTTTTTTAAAAATATAGCCTCTTTATATATTTTATGTTACATGTGTCTCATTGAAATAATCAAAACAAAAATGTGATTACATCAATGAAGAGCTATAGTAAAGTATTGTTATTCAGAATTGTGTAAATTTATAAAGAAAGACTTGTAAAATATTTAATTATCTGGGAATGTCAAAGGAATTTGTTTCATACTAAAAAGGAAATTTTCTAAATTTATTTAGAATTTACAATAAATATTTAAAATATAGTTCAAATGCATTATTTTAGTTTAATTTTTTATTATTGTAATTTAATCTTTTTATTTAATGATAGTTTCAAGTTGAATTTTTGTGAGTTATTATTTCTTACATTCACTGTTGAAAGTCATTTTTAAAATGCTTTATGTTTTTGTATACTGTCATCAAAAATTTTTAGTTGTAATTGCAGTATGTAATTGATGTCTGAATTGTAGTTTTTAATTATATATTTATTTGCAATTAAAGTTCTGTTTCTTAGAATAAAAACTAAGAGGAATTTTATTTTCCATCAATATATATAGTAGTAAATATCAATTTACTTTTATATTCAGAATTGGGACTTGTCGACTGAGTGTTATCTCCTGCTAAATTGAGATCTAATAACTATGAAAATCTCCTTTCTATACCAAATTTTATTAAAAACCCTCAATAACAATTTTATTTATTATTTAATATGCTATTATGATATTTATCTCAAATAACTCGTATACTTTGGAAGTGGGATGTTAATATCTTAGGATGAATTAATATATGCTGATGAAGAAAAAGTGTTAAATAAGAATGAAATTTTTAAATATGTAAGACTTAAAATTTCTGCTTTAGTTTTGGCATTTGCTCATATTTTCTATTTTGCTCATATTTTCTATCTATTATTTCTTAAATTTATATATATGTTCTTAAGTAAGCTTAAAAAAAATTTTTTTTTGAACTCCATTATACATTTAAAAAAAGCTGTCAAATGTCAAGAAATAGAATGAGAAAATTTTAATATAATTGATTAGCTTCTGTACCAGCATAGGGCATAAAAGTCATAAAAAGTGTCTCAGCTGATTGCTTGTCATTAATTTCTTTAATTCTTTGTCTGCTGATTATAGTATCAGCTATTAAGTATTTAACTTATTAAAGATATCAAATTTACTTTATTAAAATCAATTCATAACGTCCAGTTGTTTATTTCTTCCAAAGTAGTTCCTAAGTTTACTTTGGAGGAACTTCATTTTGTAGTTTTTGGTTCCTGATCATCAATATAATCTTCATGCATTATCTTGTCATTTATTTACAATAGTTTATTTACAATGGTTAAATATATAGAAAAATGATTAGGTTTAAAAAATATCAAATATTAAGGAAATTGCAAAATTAAGCTTCAAAATATTATTTGCTATCAAAGTACAAATGGCAAAAATAGAAAAATTAATAAGAATTGATAGTGCTGTAAGAAAATAATTTGGTTTTAAAAATCATCTTTTGTCTTAATTTATTTTTTGCATGTCATTTTACTTATTTTTCTGATTGAATGATATTAACTTGGGCATTTTGAGTAATGGTGATATTTCTGGACTAAGTTCCACAAAATATTCATTGTGCTATTGATCAATGATGTTCTTCTGAATATGACATCTCAGATCAAATGTTTGATAGAATTCTCCCTCCCTAAATAATTTTTCTTGTAGTTTTGTGATTATAATTTCTCTATAAAGAAGAAAAAAAAATGAGATATTAATATTAGAATCAAACTTTTAGTTAGAATCAACTATGTATAAAACTTGCTTTATGTCAACAAAAATTCTTGATAAAGATAAAAATGAATGGGTTCAATTTTAATCACAAGTGACATAATCCAAATGATTATGGCTTCGAACTTCTGTTTTTTATCCCACCCTTTTTGCAGTTGGCTTATTGTTCTAAAAATCTATCTGCTGTGATGATTAATATCATATTTTCATTTTGGATAAAAAAAATGCTCTTTAATAACAATATTAGTAGTTTTAATTAAGTTTTCAGATAAGTAACAAATTCTTTCAATGTCTTAAACATGTACTTCAGAACTCTAGATATATTTCTTGATTTTAATATTTTATAATTGTGGGATAGACAATTCTTAAAATATTTTTTTTAGTATTTTGTTAGTTAAAATTAACCATCTGATATGTGAAAATTTTTAGGTCATGCACAGTCAATTCTACAATGCATTTTACAGATTTTTAATATTTTTAATATTTACTGATTTTTAATATTGATTCAAATATTGAAAATATAGTTCTGATCCCTATTAAATGGATTCTTTTTGTATCTGTCTAACATAGTGATTAGATCTGTATTGCTTGAGTTCTCTTATAAATCAAAATTTCAAGTATAAAAAAGAGTAAAGCACTTTGCACAAAATTTAAAATAAGGATGATTTAATAGTTTTATTTAATCCTTAAAAGGTATTGTGGATGAAAAATCACTCCATGGTAATTGTTTTTATAGTATTATTAAAAAAATGAATTGCTAGTAACATTGATTTTTCCTGTAGTCATTTATGGCATCAATAGGCTAACTGATATCTTAAAAAAGGTTCACATTTGCTATGTACTTTCTTAACTGCACAACAAAGAAAGTTGAACTGGGATGATATTTTACCCATGATCCATAAGTGTAAGTGTTTGAAAATTACTGTATGAAAATTTAATATGCTATTAATTACCATAATTATAATTTTTGTTTCTAGTAAGACAAATATAAACTGAGAAAATAATTTATATTAGAAGTTTTTTTATTATTTTATATTATTGCCATGAAGATAAATTTATAACACCTGTGTTTCCAAAAGAAGATGAAACAAGAAATTAATATGTTAAAATTGGATGATTTTAGCAATAATGTGGACTGTAGAAACCATAATGAAGTCAGTGTAAAAGATGGTGATGTGGAGAATGATTATGTATACTTAATCAGTAATTATATGGGAGTATGTGCTGAAGTTTTAAATGATGAAAAAATGTCTATAATCCACTAGAAATTGCAGAAGAGTTCATGTAATAATTTCCAGTTCAGGTGAAAAAGCCTCTTCAATAAATTCCAGTTGAAAAAAGGCTAAATTAAATAAAGGTATGTTGTTTATTGAATACCCTAGTACCTCTATCCTTTTACCCCCCAAAAAATATTCTAAAAATTAAAAATTAAGGTCAATAAAGATGCCAACTCTATCCAAAATTGTTAGATAAGATCGATTCCTGGATCGAAAGATAAGGCAAAAACAGCAATTCTTTGGAGGTTATATGTTAAAATTAGGACGCTCTCTCATTGAGTCAAATTTCTTTAAAAAATGACTAAAAATAACTAATTTTTTACAAATATATGGAAAATAATACTTGAACATAGACATACTTGATAAAAAGTTTGTAGAAACAAATCTAACAAAATCATTCAGTGATTTTTCACCAATATCCTTAAAATATTGATTTATAATTTTATATTATATTCAAATTCATTTCTGAAATATGAAAATGGACATCCTGTTGGTGTACTCATATGTAGGGCATTGCTTATATATTAATATCTCTCATTTCTGTGCATAAAAAGTATAGTATGCTGTAGAATGTATGCTCAATATATAAAATATGCAAGATCCCTTTATATGTGAGGCAAATAGGCACTACTATTGATTTCAAACTATTTAATTTAAAGTAATGAGGCATTTTCAATTTTTTATAATTTATATGATATTTAAATAACTTAAATATAATTATTTTTTGAATATTATTTTAATTTTTGGTTATTTCTATTAAATTAGAATGATTATTATTTTTAATTTGCATTTATTAGTTTTAATTTCAATTAATTTTTGTAAAAAAATATTAAATTTGTGTATTTTTTAATATTTTAAAATTTAAATTTCTTGGAATATAAATAAGAATCTTTATGAAACCAAGTCATTTATAACTATTGTTACTGTTATAAGAAATTTCATAATCATTTCTGAAAGTGTTCTTATGAATTAAGGGCTCTTTATGAGTGGTATCCCTAACTGAAAAGTTCCTGCCAGAAGGAGTTAAAAAAAAATTTAAACAGGAACGTTTATTCTTAGACCATCTCTAATCCCAATCATAGCAATTTTAAAATTATATTTCAAAGATTTTAATAACATTTGCTGCAAAAGGTTAAGTTCTGTGCAGGAGTGGAAGGTTATCAATTAATTTTAATAATTTTTTCCTCCTTATTATACTTGGTAATTGGTGGATTTTCATGATATATTAACAAAAAAGAATATTTTAATTTTTTACGGCCCAACCAATATTCATGTCTGTACATTTTTAAAATTCTTCCATTTCTGTTTACACTATTTTTTGAACAAAGTTGCACAAATATTTTGTGGATATGAATATTCTGTTACTTATTTTAGGAGAAATGTTTCGTCGAGTAGTTAAATGGGGTGTGGCTACAAGTCTGGCTGGTTTGACTCTTGCTTCATTACATAACAATCGATGGGAAGTTTCTACTATAGGATTTCTGAGATTTGGCCGTGCTGCTGTGACGGTAAATATTTTTTTATCATTATTATATTTTGTGAAGTTTTTTCAATAGCTTTAAATAAAAATATTTCATCTTTTCTGATTTGTTAAAATTAATTTTAACTTATATGTATGTTGAATTTTATATAAGCATAAATATTTCTTTATTTTTTATTCTAATATGCATGTGGTAAATAGATAATTAAGCTGAAAGTAATAGCTTGTCTATGCATTCTTTAAATTAACTATAAATGTAAGAAAATAATTATAATTATATAATATCAGTCACATTGTACATTTTTAAAAATTTTACATCATTGGTGTATTATTTTATTATTTATTTTATGGAATTCAAATAAGCGAATCATAAATTTATGTAAAACTAATAAAACAATTTATTGAAGCTGTTGAATACTATAATTTTCTTCTTTTTTTGTCATTAAAAACCATTTTCATATAGTTAAGAAGCGATTTATTTTAAAATATGTAAATTTCTTGATAGCATTTCCTTTTTAAAAACTGAAATATTTGTGATGGTGTATTTTATAGTATATTCTAAGCTGTATGAAGGATTAAAAAAAATTGAGCAATATTAAAATTTGGAAATTTCACATACTTATTCTGCCTTTTTTATATTTCCTTTAAATATGATGTGATTTCTATAATATTATATATATATATATATATATATATAATTAATCATGTAATAAAAATATAATAAAATTTATATATATATAAATGAACATTGAGTGTCTGTGCAAATAAGAAAGTAAAAATTTCATAAGTTTTATGTAAAAAAAGAAACTGCTGCAAATTATTTTTTCAATTACTAAGTGTCAAAATTTTATAATGATTATAGAAGGAGGTTTGCAGTTTGTGAGAACTTGATGAGGACAAGCATCTTTCTTTTTGTGTCATATAGAAATTAGGTATTCAGGTTTCATCTTTGTCATTCAAAATAAGGAAGTCTGTTCAAGAACAGCCTTCATGCAATTACATAATAGGATGTTAATGTGTTTAAACAAAACTATTATTACAAATATTGCAATATGTTTTGTTTTAATTAATTAATTTTGCATTACTGATAAAATTGTACTGTTCTTATTTTATATATAATATTCAAACTGTATTATCTATTATAAAGACCATGAAATCGAACTTATTCAAATTATAATCATGGTTTAAATTTTTGAGCATTATTCTAGTAATATTCTTATTTAATGTTACTGGAATAATAATATATAAAAGTAATAAAACTTTCAAGCATTGCATGGAAGTTTTATATTATTTTATAATTCTAAAAAATTGTGTTCTTTATAATTAAATATATATATATATATATATATATAATCATATTATTAAAGATTATTTAGACTGTGTTAAGAAAGGTTTTGTCATTTTTTATTGCAGTGAAACTTTGTGTCATGAGCATAATTCATCCCCAAATCTTATTTGTAATACAAAACACTCATTAAGTGAAATAGGAATTTATATAAAATAGGATAATGCATTCCATTCTGAAAAAAAAATATTAAAACATATTTATAATTATAATACATGCTCTTTTTTAAAAGAAAATTATCTGAGAATATTTGTCTTTGGTTATACTTAAAAATTTGGTAAAAAAAGGACACAGCATTATTGTTATAAATTTGTAACGTATAGGGCTATTGTCCTATTAGTATGATGCTACTCAGCATTCTGATACAGTGATTTCCCGTGCTTTTAGAATTTCCCTTATTTCACTGGAAAATTGTCATTTTGTTGAACCTATTATTTCCTCTTTCTTGACCAAATCTTCTCTACAACTTCTGTTACAAAATGCAGTTTCTAAGCTCATTAGTAGTTCTGGCTACATTCTTCCACCAGTTCATTGATATTGTTATTTACCTCTAGCACCACATTCTTAGTTAAAAACTTAGTCTCATTGATTAAAGTTCCACAGAAATATGTGGAATTCCCTTAGAGTTGCAATCAATAATGCTTTCTCACCAAAACTCCTTGCATGTAGAAATACGAGTTATCTTCAAATAAGTGCTCAACACTTTCTGATACAGTCCAATCATGCGGAACATAACTCATCCCCAGCATTACTCATTCTACGAAACATCATTTATTAAGCAAGTTTCTTGTAACTTTTTTCCCCCTCATTAAGAGAGGTACTCATTAAGCCATCTTTAACTGTATTTTGTTTAAAATTAGTTTTAAATTTCAGTTGTGAATATTTTTGTTTTGCATACAAATATACAAAAACCATTTTTTTTAAAAATTATTTTTAACTAAGTATTGTGCTTATTTCAGTTGATTAAAATTACTTATATGTAAATTAAATTTAAATTGATAAAAAATATTTGGTTTTGAAAGTTTAGATAGCAAGTAGTGTCATATAGAAGGCTTCATCCAACCCTGATTGGCATGATAGTATAGATTGTAATGTCTAATTAATGGATGCATATTTTTGGTCATTAAGCTTATATTTCCTTGAAATTTTTCTATGCCTTTTAGTAAAGGTAATAATTCTGAACTATTATTATATCTACTGTATTTTATATTCATTTTAGGTTGGAAAAATTGCTGTTGACTATAAAATAAGTTTAAGAGGACTAGACATAAACAGTGAAGAATATGCAGATGCAAAATCTGAGGTAAGTTTTTGAACTAAATATTCTTTTATTTGCTACTATATTTTATATGTTTAAGGATAAACTATAGATGTTTAAGGATAAATTATAGATCTTTTGATCTTTTAAAATCATTTATTTTATCTAGTTATTTCTAACATCCTGCCTTTTTCAACCAGTTATTCCATTATTCAGTAGAGATACTGGTCATGTCCCATATAGATTAAAACCTCCATTTTGCTAATTACTTCTAAGTTTCTTGACTAAGATATTTAAAACCTTGAGCAGATTCATGAGACGTAGGTCCCACTCCCTAATATTGTGGTGGGGGAAACAGAGCTAAATTTATCTCAATTTGGAATAAAAAGTGTTTAAATTGCCTTATGATTCTAAAAAGTATTGTTTTAAATATCATTTAAAACAATATTTTTTTAAACTATTTTATGGAGATTAAGAAGAAAATTATATGATAATTATCTAAATATGTAATTCATTTGCAGTATAATAAACCAAATTTGTATAGTTGAAAAAATTAATTTCTGAATTTAAGACAATTCCGAAACTATTTTTGTGTGATAATAGTTCCTTAAATTAAGTCCCAAAAGTGTCAAAATATCTCTTAGTTTTTAATTAAAATACTCTCAGAAATTTCAAAAGAAAATATTCTTAAATACATCTATTATCCATCAGAGTCTGTATTCTTGTGCTCGTTTTAGTAATTCTGTTGATTCAATGGTTTCTCATATAGACTATTAAAAGATACACATATTTGCTATTATTATTATTTCTGACATAAATTCTGTGCCAGAAATCCAAATACTCCTTTTTTTCTTTTTTTTTTTTAGAAAAATTTGACTGATTTAGAGTAGTAAAGGTTAATTTTTAAAGATTTAAATCAAAAGGTTTATTGCATTGAAAATATACTGGTGAATATGAATTTATGAATGCAATAACTATTAAAGTTTTTGACTTTCATTCTGTAAAGATTTATTAATTGCATTTTGTCGTTATTAAAAAACATAAGCCATTATGTATAAAGAGAATTTCATATTTTACTCTTAAGAATTAAATTGACAACAATTTCAACAAAGTTTTGAAAGTTGTATGGGTTATGTTGCTAATAGAATTCAAACAAATTAAAGTGTTGATAATTAATAAAATAAAACTTTTTTTTATCCTGTTAGAAAACTGCAAATTTCTTTTTTCAACTAATTCTAAAGCACCTTATGAATTTTTATATACAGTGGTGGCCAAAAGTGTGGACATTTTTTGAAAGTTTCATGTTTTTCAACTTTGCGTGCTTGTAGAATATATTCATTTTCACTTAAATACAAATGTTTAGATATCAAATTGAAGGTAATTTAAAGTAGAATTTAATAACAAAAACAGTATTACAAAAAGAGTTACGCTCATTTTAGTAAGATCTATCTTAGATTCGCATTTTTTTAAAGTGATACTTACACAATCAATACTTAGTAGGATTACCGTTATTTTTTAAGACAGCTTCACAGCGTCTTTTCATCGAGTGAACGAGTGTTTGGAGTTCATCTTTCGTAATCACATGATGCCAAGAATCAATTATAGATTCAATAAGTTGTCTTTTATTTGATGGACGTTTTTTTCGTACAAGAATTTTCAAACGTCGCCACAAATTTTCAGTTGGATTGAGATCAGGGCTGTACCTGGCCATGATATACATCTATGCCTTTATTTTGAAACCATGCTTTGCATACTTTTGCTGTGTGGTATGGAGCTGAATCCTGCTGAAAAATAAATGGTGCTTTGTTGGGGGAGAAATCCCTGATGAAAGCTACCAATTTTGGTTCCAAAACAATTTCGATGTATTTTTTGCTATTCAGGTTGCCATCAATCACTTGAATACGGCCCACACTATCTGCAGACATACATGCCCAAATCATGGCATTGTTGTTTTTATAGTTGCTTCAATGCAATCAGGATGAAGCACTTCACTTACTCTACGTCTCACGTATTTTCTACCATCACTACCAAAGAGCGATATTTTAGTCTCATTGCTCCAGATTACTTGGTTCCATTGATTTTCTGACCATTCAATGTGTTCTTTTGTCCACTTAACTCGTTTTTCGAGTTGCTTTTGATTTAAATATGGTTTTTTCTTGGAATTCTAGCTTGTAGTTCAAATCCTGATTGTCTTCTTTTTGTTCTTGAACTTACTGCAATACCCGCTGCATTCATTTCACATCTAATAGCATCTGATGAAATTTTTCTATCTTGAAGGCATAGCCGTTTAATTTTTCTATCGGCAGTAGCAGTTGTGCATTTTTTTCTGCCTGATGTGGCCTTATTTTCCACTGATTTCGTTTTTTCATAACGTAAACAGAACTTTCGTACACCAGAACAAGTCACTGAACCACCAACTTGTCTTGCAATTTCAGCATAAGAGAGGCCATTTTCTCTCAATATGACAATTTGGCTTCTTTTTGTAGATATCCAATCAGTTCTTCTTGTTGTTGTTGTTTAAAATTAATTTAATTAAAAAAAGGACTTAAAATATTCAAAAACAGCAATACTCTATTTAATTGTACTAGTATGCATCATTCCGCAAAATATTTCCACAACAATAACTCTTTTACCATCCAAATAACCTAAATTATAGTTACAGACATTTGATGGGTCCTCAGAACAGTGTTTGTGATTGGCTAGTACGCTTTTATTACAAAACACGTCATTATTCAAAACAATTTGTGTTTGTTTGTTCTACTAAAATAAGCGTAACTTTTTTTTGTAATACTATTTTTTGTTATTAAATTTTGCATTGAATTATCTTCAATTTGTTATCTAAACATTTGTATTTAAGTGAAAATGAATATATTCTACAAGCACTCAAAGTTGAAAAACATGAAACTTTCAAAAAATGTCCACACTTTTGGCTACCACTGTAGTTATTCTAAAAAATATTTTGGTATTTTCGTGAATTGTGAACAGAAGTTTCTTCTGTTTTGACAAATTGCATCAACGTTAGTTTTTAATTAAAAATTTTGCTGAGACCAAAGTATAGGAATATTTTTATTTATAGTTAATAGTTTAAAAACAAATTTTTCTTTTATTTTGCAACTCTGCATGCCATTTGAATTAGTTTATCAACTCAAGTGACATAAATTTTGAAGGGTTGCAGTAGATTTTATCAGTTTTCTAAAATTATATTGTTAAACAAATGAATTTTAGTAATAGTATTCAAATTTCTCTTCTATCACATTTAATTTTGATGTAGATTTTCACAGTAATATAGGGGCCATGGTGGCTTAGTGGTAAGGTCTCAGTTTTGGAACTGGAGGTTTCAGACTTGATTCCTCTGAAGAACCTAGTGTGTGTTAAATATGTGTGTGCCAAATGTCCATGTTTGGAGATGGGTGTGCCAGCTCAGGTGTCGTCCTCATCATTTGACTGTTGTTCAAATTTACGAGGTCCATTCAAAATGTGATGTTAATATCTAAAATTTCAGTAATCTTTTTATTATTATTTCTTTGTGTTTCACATGCATGTCAATGTCTGTAACCACATTAAAAATTTTAATATATAAAAATTATGTAAAATTTTTTTTTTTTTAATTTCAACATTTAACATATAGTTTATATATTTCATTTCAGGAAAAGAATGAGTAATTTTCATTTCTACTTAAAATTTAAATATTACATCTAAGCTTTCTCATTAAATAGCTAATTTTAAATAAAATTATTTTTGAATTATTCATGGTGCTCTTCGTAATGGATTCTTCATATGAATTCGACATTACAATTATTTATTCTAAATGAATTTAATCATCCAAAAGTAGTACAGCAAACAATTCTATATCCTGAACAAAATATTCTGAATATCATATTAAATGATCATCATGAATATTTTTTATTTATACTTTTTACTCATCATATATTATTTTGCTGATATTTTATTTGTTAGTTTTTCTTAATGTAGATATAATATTTTTATTCTAATCTATATGTATTATGATTATATTTTTTATTAACTTAATACAAAGCTAGACTAATTTTCAGCTACTAATATATTGTCTGAAAACCAATAAGACATTACTTAATTTATATTTTGCATGGGAATATACTTTTGTAGAAACTAAATTTTTCTATATGTCAGTATTGCCTATAAGTTGCATACACAATATTTTTATATCTAGTTCCATTAATTTTGTTAATTATCAAGTTTTATATTTTTTATCTTTCTTACATTTTCATGTTAGAATATAATAAATTAATCATTTTCATTTTTAAATAAGTTTTTATTGTTCTTTTTTTTAAATCATTGTTTTATAAAACTGGTACAGAATTTTACTTGTAGGTTCACTTTCGATCAGCAAGAAAATTGCTAGATTTATGCTGTAAGAATGGTGGAGCATTCATCAAAGTTGGGCAGCACATAGGAGCATTAAATTATTTATTACCTTACGAGTATGTTTCAACCTTAAAAGTTTTACATAATAAAGCTCCAAAGGCTTCAATAGAAGATGTTTTACATGTTGTCAAAGAAGACTTAGGAAATGATGTGAGTTATTCAGTGTGTGTAATGATCATAAATAAAATTTTAGGATCTATAAATTATCCCAAGAATGTATCTTAACAAATGTTCTTTTTTAATGTGTGTGTGTGTGTGCTTGCGTGCGTGCAAACTGATATAATCTCTGTTTGTGAAAAAAAATTAAACTTGCTTTAGTATTTTTCTTAAAAATGCCTAAAGTACCAGTAATTTTGTTAATTTTATTTTGAACTTGGTTTTAAACCGGTGAAAAAAAAAATGTAATTTTTTCCTTTTTATTTTTTTCCTGCATTTTTTAATTAGTATTAGAAATAAATAAAAAAAACTTTATTTGTAAATTGCTATGAATATTCTTTAATCAATAAACTGTAAAGTTAAGATGCAATCTGCATTTAATATAAAAAGTTTATATATTTTTTACTTTTAAGCTCTAGTATAATAAAAATCAATGTTATGTAATAAAGATCTGAAATAAAGCCAAAATTATTTGTTGCAATCATGATTTATTATTATTATTGTCTAAATGCACTTGTTGCTGAGTTATATTGTACTCTATACTAAAACTTAACACCCTGTAATGAAGTGTTGAGTCAGATTCCAGCATGGAATAATTGAATTTTTGATATTTAAATCTGTGTTTAAGTTAAAGTAGCAATTATTTTTAAAGACAAACAAATCATATGGATATGCTTATGCTATTTCATATGTTCTTTATGCACTTTCATGGATGGAAATAATAATAATTATCGAAGAAAAAATGTGATATGTAATTGGATGTTCAAAAAAATTTGAAGTTCAGGGGATTAAATGTAATATGTGTGTACAACACTTGTTCTTGGTGAAAGTTTTAGGGTTCAGAAATATTAATGACCTTATAATTATGATTTTTTGCATTTCTAAATAATTATATTAAAATGCCTTATTTTATTCATTTGAATTAAGGACTTTTTTATGTATTTGCATTAAAAAATCCATGCAGGATTTTTTAAATTAAACTTTTTGAAAAGTTTTAAGGTTTTTACATTTCAATCATGAAAGCTATTTCAAATATTTTTTTTAATTCATAGGCTAATCAGATTTTCAAAAGTTTTGAATCAGAACCAATTGGTGCTGCCTCTTTAGCACAAGTGCATTTGGCTACCTTAGAAGATGACACTCCAGTTGCGGTCAAGGTGCAGCACAGAAATGTTCAAGCACATGCTAGAGTGGACATGGCAACAATGGAGGTAAAATACATCTGCCATATGTATAATATTTTTATACATTTTTTAAAGTAAAAATATAAATGTCAAATTCTGTGATCAACATCAGATTTTACCTCTAAACCCAGAAGCATTCATACTTAGGATGCATTTAGTGTTCCAAATTCCATTTATGTAAATTCTAAAAATATAATAATTATTTTCATGAGAACTCCATCCAATCTCTATTTTTTACTTTAGAATTGATTTTAGTATTTTTATCTAAATTTCATTATTTATCATAACAATGTGTTTTTGCTTAAAAGTAATATGTTTTATTTTTTAAAGTTTGCTAGCTGCCTTGTCAAAGATTTGTAGCATCATAGTTTTTTAAAGTTATTATTATAACAATATAATAAGTATTACTTTTTGAAATTTTATTAATTTTGTTTTTCAGTTGTTGGTTAATATAGTCGCATTGCTGTTTCCAGAATTCACTTTCATGTGGCTGGCTGAAGAGACAAAACGAAATCTACCTCTTGAATTAGATTTCATCCATGAAGGTCAAAATGCTGAACGAGTGCACAGAATGTTTTCTTCTCTTCCTTGGTTGAAAGTAGAGCTCTCTTAGATTTATTATTGTTATAGAAAAGAACATTATTGTTTAGAATGATTTCATCACTTTTTTTAAAGTTTAAATCTTATATCAGAATAAGTAATGTGCATTGTAAGATTTTTCAAAATTATTAGTTCAAATATTTAAAGGAAAATAACACAAAGAGGTTAAAAAGGGACTTATGATTAGAAACTTAACTTGAAAACAATAAACAATGCTACTTATCAGCATCCGAGAGTATAATTTTTTTTCCCCCTTATTCCAATAGTAGTCATCTAATGAAGAATATGCATCTGTATATAACCTTATAGTTTAAAGACGTACTAAGTGCCTAGATTAGCTAAAGCCATTTGGTAAATTTACTAAATTGTTTTCTGCATGGAAATGTATCCTACAACCCTTATTTAAGTTTGTTCAAAAAAGTTAATAGAATTGTTTTAAAGTTTTGTTTAATAAATAGTATCTTGAAGGTTGGTGAATAACCATTATCTTAAAAGGTAAAGGCACTGTAAAATGGCTTGTGTAAAATTCATTGTGTGATTATCAAAGCAATATTGATGTTAAGAATGAATCATTTCTATTGGTGGAGCTTTAGAACATCTTTTTCTGACATCATTAATTTAATGAGTATCATTTTTTTATCAAGTCAAATGAACAGCTAATTTAATTTGAAAAGTTTAATTGGAATGTGTGTTTTATGACAAAAATCAAACAATGTATTTTGTCTTAAAGAAGGGAAATCTCACTGATCTTACTTTGTGATATGTGCTGTGTAACAATAATAAATCTCATTTTGAAGTTAATTTGGTTGAAAAGTCTTTAAGAAAGATGGTTTTGAAAATGTTTCTTTCTTGTTTTTTACCCTGTTTCTTTTTTCTAATAATTAAAGTCAGATATTATCTGAATAAGCTACTTGTTAAATCTGTAATATTTTAAGTAGTTTGCCTTCATATTCGGATTGATTTTAGGGAAACCGTATTGATAGACTGAATAATGTTTTGAAATTTCTCATTGCTGTTTTCATTTTCAATTGATTATTCTAATCTTTTGCAGATCCCAAAAATTTACTGGCATTTGTCAACTAAGAGGGTCTTGACAATGGAGTACTGTGAAGGTGGCCAAGTGGATGATCATCAATACATAAAGGAACATAATATTTCTGCCTCTGAAGTATCTAGAAAATTAGGGGAACTTTATAGCCAAATGATATTTGTAAATGGTTATGTGCATTGTGATCCCCACCCAGGCAACATACTTGTTCAAAAAGATAAAAAATCTAAAGAAGTCCAAATTGTCCTGCTGGATCATGGACTTTATGTGGTATAGTATTTCTATTTGAACATTTTCAATTTCCTTTTTTTTATTATTATTATAAAGAAATTCTCAAAATTACTAGCACTTCAAAACAGTGAACTTAATATTTGGAAAGAAAAAAAAAACTTATATGATTTTATGTAAAATGCATTTGAAAAATTATCTTTTATTTGCCATAAAAAAGGGTTTCTAAAATACAGTCTACGAGAATCAAACATTGATTTTCCTGTAAAATTGTTACATTGTCAAGTTACATTGTCAAATTAAATGTGAAATCTATGTGTGAAAGTAATGTGTCTTTGAATTTATTCTTAATATGATAATCAAAACAAGCTATCAAAATTGTTTTTCTAGCAAACCTATTCACAGTATTGTTGATCATGTTCAGCTATCTTAAATTTTTTTTGTTTATTTGTTGATTTGTCATAGTTGACTTCCTTAGCAATGTGAAAGTGTATGTTAAAGTAGATTTCAATCATTCTTATTTAAAATGAATGTGCAGTCTGATTAACTTGATTTTGAATCTAGCATTGCATTCATTATCATCATTGAGAATTCAAGATCTAAGAATGGCTGGTGGCATTCTCAATGAGTTTATTCCATATTATCTGTGTTAACTTCTTTGCAATAGGTTACAAGGCATTTTTAGGAGACAAAATAAACATTTATTGAATAATAAAACATATTTATAACATTCTTCTTTAGCACACATCCTGTAACTTACTTTCTTAAAATAATAAAAGCTTTTGGAGCATTCATTTGATATGAATGTTCATACTTATGGGCTTTGGCTTTTCAATTTGTTGAATATCCATTTTTGTAAATTGTTGCATCCTAATTTTAAAATATTATTTTTACAGTTGAATCAGCTCTTACTTCTATCCATTTCAGTGTTGGAATAAATCATTTTCGTTCAAGTTACAAGAACTTTTTTCTGAAAATTGCTTCATTTGAAAGGAAACTTCGAAAATTTTCTGTTAGTTTCAGCTTTTAAACCTGATCACTTTAGCCTTACCGATTCGTTGATCCTTAGTTATGACCAACTGGGTGCACATTATACATAATTACATAGTAATCTATGTAATTATGCCTTGGCTTTTTATGTTGTGAACAATTTCATGATCATTTTCAATTTCAGCTTAATTAACCTTTGCAGCTCAATTTTATCTTTATAGATCTTTGATTTCTAATTATATATTATTGAACACATGCTTAGATTTCAGTTTAATCCATTTGTGTCTAATGGGCATATACTACCTGGAGATCAGAGTTTAGGTATTTATTATTGGATAAATAAATCTTACTTTTACATGGATTATTAAAGGAAGAGCCATTTTTGCATGAGATTTAAAATTTTAATCATGTAAAAGTTGTGTAGAAAAGGCTAAGATTCTGAATGAGTGAGTTAAAAATATGAAAGGAAATGAATTTTTGTGTCAATTAAAATATCACTTCACAGTTGTTACCTTCTTTAAATATGAATTACACTCATCTGAATTTTTGCTATCTTGCTTAACATAATGACCATTTTTATTTCTCGAAACACTCTTGTTATTCTCTTGTTCTCATTATGTCCTTTTTTATTACATTTTTGGCATGATTGTTGACAAATGTTCAAACATAATTAATATGTTGTACTATTTTCATCAGGACTAAAATTTTCATGAAATGCTGATAGTTCTAACTTTGGTTTCATTTGAGTACTATTATTGATACTATTGTTTGAGGCAATGGAATTTTTATACTTAGTTTCTGCTTAAATACATATTTTTTTGTGACACATTATCCAATGCCTCATTATCCTTTATTTTAATTCTTTAATTTCTTCTTTTCACCCAAGATTCCTTTTTCAAGTTTATCCATCAAAGAAATCCCTATCAGATTACCTTAGTAAAATCACTGAAGGAAAAAATTGTTTGTTACTTTTTCTTATATTGCGATGTAAAAAGATGTTTTTGTTGTTGTTGACTCTCTTGTGTACAAATTATGACTCCATGTAAAATTAATTTAAATTAGTTACAATAGTTTCTTCTTTTCGGCCATACATCTTCAAATAGATATAGATATATATAATTTATAAAGTGGACAGTTTGTAATAGAGGTCAACAACTCTATTGCAAATTGTATTTTATGATATTATAAATATGTTAAGAGCTTATTTAGTTGTGATTATATGTTTGCAACATCTCATCCTAAACCATTCCTCCATAAAAACTTTTTAGAATTTTTCTGACATAAGCTGTTTCTATACCAATTACTTGGTAAGCTTGGATTTCAAATATTTTTAAATAATAAAATAAATACAAGATTAACTGCTTATTTTATTCCTGACCTATTTGAGATTTAAAATAAAAGTTAGTAGTTACATCCCACAACAATAAAAGAATTAGAGTGGTTCTGCTTTTAACATGGTATATAGTTTGTTTTGCTTGTTTACCAAATTAATTTTAAACGAATGACTTCTTATTCTAATACCAGAATGATTCTCTAAGCTCATTGATACTTCTGACAATTATGTGTGTCATCTGCGAAACCTAAGTTGTTCAATATTTTAATAATGATGTTCATACTGCATACCCTAATGTTCATACTGCATTCTTGATAATATGTATAGAGCAATATTTAATAATAAAAAGACAAGGCTCCTCTATGTCTTACAACCTTTTTAGTATTCATAAATTCTCTGTGATATCTCTATACCCAAATCTGTATAATCCGCATTGTAAAATTTACAAATATTATTAGTTTTCCAGTAGTGCAAAATTCTTTCATTGGACTAATTATTGCATTTCTATTCAAATTAAAATAGACAGCCCAAATTGATAAACAGGTGATTTGTTTTAACTCTATGTTCTTCAGAGTCTGTTTCATGTTGGATCCATTGTCGATTGTCTCTTTCAAAATCACATCGATAATCGTCTATCATATTAAACTGTTCAAATGAATCTTTAAATGAAATTCATGTCAAAATTTTATAATTTACTAGTGAATCTTGATTTTGAGGAGGACTGTAATTGCAGAAGCAAGCACACAAACACAAAAAAATTGTCAGTGCTTTTAATGAATGCTTTAAAAATTTATTTAAAAAAACAATTAATGAAGGCAGCTGTAAAAAGATGAGGAAAGAAGTTAAACTATGCAACTAATTAAAGTAATTTTGAAAACAGATAATAATAACCAAAAAATGGATAATGTTACAAACCAGCAATTCGGCTTCCCAGCATAGTTTATTCCATCATCGGAAAGAAAGTTTTACAGTCATCTGAATGGGACGGAGTCCGTGTGTCACGTTGGAGGTCCCAGAGCTTGGCGACGAATTTGGCGACTTTGGATAGATTATACCCGAAACATCGAGAATTTTCCCGATCCGTCCAGTAGGAACCGAGATATGCCTCGAACGTTCCTGATTAGTTGAGAGGCTTCTAGCCCCGCCTCCTGAGACCTATAAAAGGGGCTGCAGCTGCCAGACAAAAAAGGTGGAAGTCGACGAAGTCAAGTCCGAAGACGGAGCGGAGTAGGCGGAAACGACGGTGAGCAGCGACGGAGTCAAGCTTGTGCTGAACTGAGCTGTGCGCTACTGTCTGCAGTAGATTCTGCTTGTATGCTACACGTCCCGGCTGAAGATAGTCGTCTCTATGCTGTATATAGTTATCGTTTTTGTGCTGTCCTGTGTGTCTTCGTGTAAATAAACGTCGTTGTTTTTATTCTACTTCTGCCTGCTGATTGAGCGTTCTTTACACCATATCACTTCCACTATCCAAACGAACCACGGTAAAAAATTTCGTAGCAATAAGATTACATATTAGATAGATAACATAACAAATGTAGTATGTTAAAAATATGAATTCTGAAATTTTTCTCTTGCATTTTATGATTGCAATGATACATGACATAGATATATATGTTATAATTTATTAAAATTTTCATTTCACATTAAAATTAATAGATCTGTATTAATTGGTAAGAAGAATAAAATTAACCAAAAATTTTTACAATAATCAAGTTTTAATGCTGGACAGGTACTGTGCTTTTATTCACATTCAAATGTAAACATGTCTTGTATTAGTGAGTGGAATTTAGTTAAGTCTGCTTTTAAACTCAGCATGTAAATCTGTAATTATCATTCCAAATTATTTATAGAAAAAAATAGCAAAATGGAAAGATTTGAACTTGAAATTTTCTTTTGCCCATCAGTTGAATTATTTTGACTTGCAGAATGATAAAATACCTGTTTGAGTATTCTTTTATTATCTATTGTGTGTGTTCATGAAATATATACTTTCTTTGAAATTTTAATTCCAAATTGAAAGCTACATTTCTACCCTATTTAAATTAGGATTATTTGTTAAGTTATTAAATTCACTGTATACAAAAAATATATATTAGAATTTTCCTTTAATTGATTTGTTTGGTCGGATTTTTATGAATTTTTTAAATAAAAAAATACAATAAGATCATTTAGTAATATTTTAAAACATTTGACTTTTCTATTATATATAACTTCCTGTTTAATACCCTCTTAAACAGGATCTAACAGATCAGTTCCGAGTGAACTATAGCAATATGTGGCTGGCTCTTATGAAAGCAGATGTAAAAGGTGTAGAATACTGGGGACGTAAACTTGGAGTTGGAGATCTGTATGGTCTTTTGGCATGCATGATAACTGCTCGTTCCTGGAGAGCTGTTACTGAAGGCATTGAAAAGCATGATGTTTCATCTGAAGAAGTATGTATATTATTCTGCATTTGTTTCATTTGCTGCAATTGTAGTTCACTGCTTTTTTTTATTATCCAGTCATATGTATTAAGGAATTCCACATTTCAGACTACTTTAAAAAATGCTAACACTGAAAAATGTGCTATTATTCAAATTAAATTTATTTGAATGATGAAATAGCATTTCCACATGTAGCCTTATTGTATATTGAAATAGCATTAGTATAAAGGTTGCATTTTATAAATTTGGAATTGTTATGTCTGTGAATTTTAATAGAATTAACTGTTATGTAAGTTGCAATATATAATTATTGTAATTGTTTCATGGAATTGGATAAAAAGATTATAAATTCATTAAAAAAATTTTATTATTTATTTATAACTAGTCTCTTTTATTGATCAGATTGTTTGCTAGAATTATGGATTGCAAATAATTTAAATTAAATCATTTGTATACAAGGTATTAATAGCTTTATCTACAGAATATTTTTAATTTCAAATTTTGATATGTTACTTAGACTATTTTAGAAATATTTGGTTTGTTTTTTCCTTTATTTTTTGACATCCTATCTAATATTTGAACTTTAATTTGAAATGATAAATAATTAAATGTCAACTTATCCAATAACTTGGATACTGCACTGACTTATATTTATGAAAATATAATAATAGAAAGTGAAGTTATTTTGCTTTGAAGTTATGTGAATTATAATTTATTTTAAAATTATTTTCATTTTTTATTGTGTTTCATAATTTATTAATATGTTATATAATTCTTCTTTACTATTTCGATAAAATTCTAGTGTAGTATTAAAAGAAAGAAAACCTTTGAATGAAAATATTGATTATCTTTTTTTTGCACATCTGATTATATATTTACAAGCAGAATTATCTGTTTTATAATCCAAGAGCAGAAATGTTAAAAACAAATTGTGAAATTTTTTTTTGTTGTTTCATCTGAAATTAAATTTTAACTAATTATCTTGAAACTTTAGAAATATTAAAAAAAAATATCCTGTTCAGTATATTAAAAATCTTTCAAATCTCCTTACTTTGGTTATCAATAATGGAATAAAAACCAGGATAAAGCATATGTCGCAACAATTTGAAAGTCATTTGAGTTCCGTTATAGCATTCAAAAGTATTGTCAAGAAATATGCCCAAGATTTTATATAGAATATGTACATTAAAGAAAAATTATACTTCTGCATGATTTACATAATTATAGAGATAATTTTTTGAATTTTGGGGGTGAGGTGTTAATAATTTATGTGCTGTAATAATAATGGAAGTTACTATGTCAAAGAGTAAAAAATTCAATTTTTATTCTTTAAACTTCTAATTAAAATTTTGAAAATTGCCCCCTGAACTGAATTTGCAGTTCAGTTATTTTCTAGATTAATTATAATTTTTATTTTCTTTTAATAGGTTAACAATATGAAAATTCTTTTCTCTATAGGTGTTTTACTATACTTCCCAGTCGGTGTAAAAAGTGCAAATGTGTAATTAATAGAGAGACAATGGCTTTCTTATATTTTTACATTTTTTATTGTTTCTAATTACAATCATTTATGCTAGTTTAAAATTATTAATTTCTGCCAATGCCTTTCTATTGTTTAGGCAGTTACTAATTAGGAGAATAGTTGTTAGAAAATAAAAGGATTGAGTTTTTGAATTAAAATTTATTAAAATTAGTATGCTTATTTCATTTGCATTACATGTTTTTAATAACATTCATTTATAATTTCAACAAATTAGTGAATTACTCTTAAGAAGATTGTTGTAAAAATGCATTTGTATAAATAATAGAAATAGGTGTTGTGATTAATAAATAAATGTAAAAAAGACAGCAATAAATTGATCAAGAAAGTTTATATTATAAGAAGTACTTGACAAATATTTTAATTCCCTAAATAAAAGGTATTTTGAATTTAAATATAATAATGGATGTTTTGAATTGAAATGGAAAATTAAATTAATTGGTATTTTAACAGTTTATTTTAAATACTTGAAATAGAAATTTTTAAAAATATTATTTAAAATAAAATTACTTTGTTATATTTTAATTCAATTAATAACAAATATTTCCCTAAAATGTTGCAAATAATACTTGAAATTCAAAAAATCAGATTTGATGAATTTGTTCTTATATTTACCTTGTCTAAATTAAATGAAATCTAATGCAATTATTGGTAAAACTTGCAACAAATTTACATATGTTTTTATTGATTTTGTTCCATATTTTTGAAAAATTCAACTGAATATGTGTTTTTAAAATGCCAAATAGATGTTTAGATACATTAGATATATTTTTTAAATACCACATTTAAATTTTTTTTCTCTATTGTCTAGAAATGATATAATAGTAGATTTTCTTTTTAAATAGAAGCAAGAAATCAGAAGTAATGCTGCCAACTACCTTCCTGAAATTACTGTTGTTTTAAGTAAAGTTCCACGAGAAATGCTACTTATCTTTAAAACCAATGATCTTTTGAGAGGTATTGAAGGTTCTCTTGGTAAGTTTTAAAAGATAATAGTTTCATATTTAATCATCTTTTCCTAAAAATACATTTTCCTTATTTAACTAAATATTTTGCTTTAGGTGTCAAAGGAGCTGCGGGTTCATTTATTGCTATGTCTAAATGCTGTATCAAAGCTCTATATAATGAGAAAATGAAGCAATGTCATACTTATTTTGGTACCTTGAAACTTTTCTTTACAAAATCAGTTGCTTACACAAGAATATTTCTTTATCAGTACTATTTGTGGTTTATTAATCTTAGTATTATTTCAAAATTTAATATACATTCTTAATTTATATCTCATATATTTTAATTCCACTACATTTTAAAATGTGTATTATATTCATAATTTATTTATTTATTGTATATTTATTTGTTATTAACATCTTAATTTATGTGGGTATGGTATGGAAGAGTGAATTACTGTGTCAGGTATTGCCCTTGTGCAGATCAAAAGCTGAAATATTTTCTAATTAACTAATTGATATATCATAATTTTGAGAAATGTAACCATAGAATAATTTTTGCCAATAACCTTACTGAATTTTGTGTGTTAGTAATTGTTTATGTAAAAAAAACCATTTTTATTTGATTTAATTGAGCTATTTTCTAAATAATTCAAAGTAGAGCAATACAGTTTGCTCTAATTTTAAAGAAATGCAGAATTCCAAAATTTGATTAAAAAAATTATGATTTTGCATTCATGCTGAATACCAAATGGCAATATAAAATATCATTTTGCTTTATATTTCTGGGAAGTGAATTAGTACTTATATCTTTCAAATACCAATGAAGATTTGCCAAATCTTCTATGAGATTATAGAAAATTATTATAATATAGTAATTTTTTTATATATCCTAAATATAGTGTTAACAGATTTTAAATACTTAGATGGAAAATAGCTTTCACAAAATAATGCAAAATAATGCTTTTTTTTCCCACAAAATAAGAAACATTGATTTTATTCTTTTATATTGCATTATTTAATTTAGGACAGAAAGTACTTTAATATTGAATTCTAAGTTGAAATGTGAAAGTTCAAAACCTTAATTTAAATATTGAAATGTGAACTCAAATTTGATTGATTTGTAACATCCGTGCCCTAAATTGTACTTGTGTTTTACATAATTTTTTTTATTTAATTGGATTTTATGAATTTTTAAAAGTTTAGTATATTTCATTAAATTGAAATTGATTGTAACATATACATTATTGAAATAAAACATCAAATTTATATTTTTTAAGATTCTGATAATCAATTTGTCAAATTGTTGTTTTGTTAATTATGTAGAGCATATAAAATTTTTATTTTTGGTACAAAACTTGCTCTGAATATACTTTATTTATTTTATAATTTAATTGTTGTGAATAATTTATGATGAAAAAATTTAATGATAGATGAATAATAAAGGTGTTACAAATAATTTTCAGAATTTTATTAATGAGATGCAAAACCTTTATTACTGATAGTTTTATTTTGTAATTTGTTTTTGCATTGCTCAAAACTATGCTCAGCTTTTTATATTTATGTATTCTATAAGGTTGTCAGTGCCATATAGGTTTTCTAATGACTTATGCAAATTTTAATTGTTAAATAGTTTGAAAACCACCAAAGATATGCCTTTTGCTGATTCCATTAATTTAAGTTATAAAAATTGTCTTCACTCATATCTTTGATTAAATATTAATAAAAACTTGTAAAATACAAAATAAGAAATAATTACTTCTGTATTTTGATTATGTGCCTTCAGCTCAGGATATTAACAAAAACTAATAAAGTACAAACTAAAAATAATAAATATTTTTGAATTTTGGTTATGTGCCTTCAGGTGGTATACATAAGCTCAGGATAAGGTAATCATGAATAAAATTGCATTGGAAAAACCTTGACTGTAATATGTTCTGCTGTAACTATGATCTTTATAGATTATAGGTAATTTTTTCTTGAATTATAATGCCTGTGAATGACTTAATTTTAATTGATAACTTAAAGAATCTTTGAAATTTGTTTCTAAGTTTTTGTTTGTGAGAAATTTCATAATGGGAAGATCATTTAGACTAATTTAGATTTATTTTTTGACTGCTTGAAAGAAGTAGTTTCTAAATTATGTTTGTGATATCTTATTCTATTTACTTGAAAATATTGCTTCAAATATATGAGAGAAGCAGAAGAAATTGTAGATAAATCTTGTCCATGATAATTGTTTATGCATTTATATACAAAGTTTTCTGACAGCTTTTGTTGCAATTATTGAAATAATTTTATGATTTAATTTTATATTTGAGCTTAAAATATAATTGATCTGATATATACCAATTTTCATGAGCAATATATAAATGACTTTATTTATTTACATTTTTATGCATATAACAAATAATTACTTTTTTTCATTTGGAAATTTAATTTTGTTTCATTGTTTTTCAACTTCTTTTACTATAAGAATTTAAATTTTTTAGCTCTATAGGTAATTGAATTATTTGTTCCTATACTTTTAAATTATTGTTTCCTATACTTTAATTAAAAAACAAAAAAACTTATTTACCATGATAATTTCAATTGATTGTTTTGTACTTATAGAATTGCTTATAGTCATGTAAAACTTTTAAAGTTTGTTTGTTTGTTTTTTGTCTTCTGATTTGTAATTTCATGAATTTGCTTTAAAAAGATTCCAATGATTATTACTTATTAAAGTTTGAAAAAATTAATATATATATATATATATATATAATTTGTTTTTTAATTTAGGAATTTTTGAGAAATGTCTAATTAGTTCTTTTCGATCAAATTATTATGATTTTTTTACAGTATCATTAATGCTTGTAAAATCTGTGTGTATATTTATTATATAATTAATGACATATCAGTTATATTATTTTGAAATATTGCTTGTATGAATTAAAAGAAATATTTATTATCTGAGAGCGGCATTCACTTAAAAATTAATGTGTTTGTGATAACATTTATTAAATACTGATAAAAAAATTACATTTCTCATTATTATTATGATTATGCATCTTCCATTAGTGTTTCAGTTTATGTTTTATAATGAAAATAAGGTTTCTATCCATGTCACAGTTTGTAACCTGATTTAAGACATTGCAATTGTTATATATTTTGCTAAGACCATTTGTATGAAATTAGTATGCATTATTATTTTTTATAGCATTTTACAAAACTTGATTTTAAAATCGGCATATTTCACAATTTTTCAACATCCTCTATGAATATGTTATGGCAAGCTATTTTAATTTCAGCTGTGTATTAAAAAATTGCATAGATTATAATGCTCTAATATATTTATTTTTGTAAGAAATGGGTATATTTCAACTATATAAGAATGAAAAATATATATATTGTTTAGAAATGAAACCTTTTTTTTTTTCTATTGACATTAGCAAAATGTAATAATTAACTAATTTATGGAGTTATATAGATTTTTATAGGTTGTTTTAAATAAAGTTTATGAATTTTTTTGTGTTGTTTCTTTATTATTAGGTTGATTTTTGTTAAAAGCTAAATATCCAAGCTTAGTAGAATAAGCTTATAAAGTAATTCAAAATGCTTACTCTGATTACAAGCATAACTATTTAACGGACAATTATCTTAAATTAAAATTTTAATGCAGTTGTAGGAAAAATAATTAACACTTCTTTGTCAGGTGTTCTTTATGACTATCCTTGACCACATGGATAATATTTAGTTTGTGTCTTAAGTTTTGAAATTTATCTGTAATTGCTGATGCTAATGAATCAAATCATTTTGTGTGGAATCTTTAACTACCTGTTAGCTTTGAAGATTCATTTCCAAGGAGTGCATTCAAAAGAATAGTTAATTTTCCCATTCAAGGAAAGAAATTGAATTATACCAAATTTGAAATTGAAGTAAAGCAACCCATTTCAGTTTGAGAGATGGTGTAAATGCTTTTGAATTTTAGTATAAATGCATTTAAACAAAATATTTTCAAAGTGTGATTTCTGAGTCAAATGAATTGCTACTTTTGATAGATAAAGCAAAAGAATCGAACGAGTGATTACCGTGAATATCTTGGATAATCTATTTGCGATTAAGGTTGACAGAATGCATACACTGTAACCTTGAATGAGTTAAATGCAGATCACGATTATAAATATTTGTAACTATTAAGAGAAACATCATATAATGTTTAATTTAATCATATATGTTTAAATTAACATTATTGGAATTAGTCCCCACCATTTGAGATTTTTTTTTCTTTTCCTTTCTGTTTGTATTATGTTTAAAAATTTATTGTTGAAAATCTAAGTAAAAATGACAGATTTTTTTCCCCTTATTTAATGAAAAGACAATTATTTTTGAAAGTTATAAAAACGAAATTAGAACAATTGACTTAAAATGGTTATGTGTAATTTTCATGTCTCTATTGTTCATTGTTTGAAAAAGCTCTGATGAGAGAAACATGTATTTCCAGTTTAATATTACATATGCATTTTTAATAAAAAAAATAATTTGAACTTTTTTTTTTTTATTGTTATATGCTATTTCTTGGTTGTTTGCTGTCAAGTAATATAATTTGAGCACTTATTTTCCATCAGGTAAGTAAATAATTTAACACACTTTTAAAAAAATCTCTAAAAAGCAAAAAGGAAACCATTATATGTTTAAATGTATAATGATAATTCATTGTTTTGAAAACTTTTGGGATATATTTTTATTTTGTATATAAAAAATTTTAGTGTGTAATTTAATTAATGAATGAATTTCTAATAACTTTAATGACATTTTCTGTTAGTGAGATAACATGGTGGTAATTTACTACTTATCTTTCATGGATCTCCATGTTTCCATCCATGCATCTTTAAAAAGTTTGGATAAGTTAATTTTTGTATAACTTCACCAGTTTTGCTGTGTGCTTCCAAAAACAGTGCCCAAGGTTCTCGGGGATTCAATGATTTATTTCTAAAATATCCTGTAAGCTTTGTATCCAAGAGTTTCCGTATTGCTGCTGTTAGATACTGTTAACAAAAATGTAAAATTGTTGAAGTTGCACTAAAATCATCTTTATTGTAGATTTTAGATTCAGTCTTGCAAGATTTGCATTTAATTCTTCAAATTAATCAGGCCATAATAGCTTATAAAAATAATTTTTTAATTGTTATGAAAGAAACTTTGAGAGCATTATATTGAATGAAATATATTTTCGATATATTCGAAATTTTTCTCGGATAAGCGATTTTTGTCATAGAATCATAAATTAAATCTTCAAAAGCATTTTTAGTTATTAATCTTTTTGATTAAGTAGTTTCAGTTTATACATATATTTATTTTATTTTATGATTTATTGATCTTGAATGAAATTTATTTCTAAGCAAAAGCAATTTTGCATCCTATGCTTTTCCATATTTTTTTTCTTTCTTTTATAGTTTAGAAAATGTAAATAACATTGTAAAAGTAAAGAATAAAAATCAACGAAATAGTAGAATTAGATTTTTATAAATATACGATTTGAAAGTATCCATTGTGTAAGCTCTAGAATAGGCTTGCTCGGATCATCGAAATATTTTTTGCAGAATGTCTTTTTTAAAAAAAGGTGAGCTTTAATTTCTGCTTATTTCATTTTATTTAATAATAGTATGAATGAATCTCTTGCTACAAGTTTAATTAACTATTTATATCCATAAATACCTTCAAATATGATATTAATATCGTACGTCTCTAAACTTCCATCGTAAATGTTTCTGAATCTAACACATAGATGTTTTAAAAATTCAAGTATCATAATTTCTTGAAATCTTCAGATTGTACTTGGAATTTTGGTTATGTTCATTTGCACATGGTATTAGATATGTTTACATAGAAATTCTAGGTTTAAAAAATAAGAAATCGATGCTTTAACCAAGATTTAAGTATATTTTTCACTTCTTTAAAAATTAGAGATAATCAAAATTTAAGAAATGATCTCAAAGAGCGTATATTTTTGTTTATATCCGTTGGACATACAACAATACTAATTGGATTGAAAAATTGCTGTTCATTGGCCTAGAAAAGTGAAGGGTCGAATAAATTATGGAGTCTTGGATCTTGGAGGATTTCAAGTATATGGAAGATAATAAATTTATTTGGATTTATATGATGCCACTGGGTGGCTTGAAAAATGAAAAATTATTATTATTTCCAGTTTATATATATATATATAAACAAATAGTGATTCAGTTACGGAAGAAAAAATAATGCTCAAAGAAAATAGTACCTATAAGCGAAGTGAGAATATTATGAATTAGCAGCCCTCAGGCTATTTATCTTACTAAAATCATATTTTATTTACACTAAAAAATGTGGTTTATGATTCATAAGGATTTTTTTTTTTTTTTTTTTTTTTTTTTCCTCTTTGCTTTTTGTCGTCTTCCATTATACAATTCTCTCTCGCACTAACCTCTGTTTCTTCACAGCGGGATTTTCACTGTACATAAAGTTCAAATTAAAATCGGATTGAAAGAAATGATTATCTACTCACAAAAAGATGCATTGCCAAATGAAAAAAAAAAAAAAAAAACTGAATAGAAGAAAATAAATAATTTCCATATATCCTGTAAAGTGACAATATAATTAAAATTGCAGACCTCAGCTCGTTAATCTTTACTACAATCCACAATTTTAAAAAATTGAAATAAATTCTATAAGTAGTTATTAGTTACGCTTAGTTTTATTTGCCGATATACACACATAAAGAGGTATTCCTGTCTGAGGCGTTGTAAGAAAGTAGATTTCGCATCGCCAACCATTACAGACCGTGGCGGGAAATTTTATTTGCTGATGATGCGTTTTCAGAAAAAATTATTGCTTTTTAGTATGATACAATCTGTTGGATTTTTTTGTTTGTTTGTTTCCGTTCCCTATTATATAAAATATCTTTAGAGAATTTGTGCAAAATTTAAGATTAGTGCCTGTTGCCCACAATTTGCAACAAAATTTCACCACCCTTTCAGAAACTCGCCAACAAACGGCTTTTGGGGTTGCAATAAAACACTGCAAGGATTAATTCAACTTTTGAGTTCTCTACGAATAAGATAGCTCAAAAATGCAACAAACCAAAACAGCATGTGTAGTATTCTAACCACCATAGTTAAATTCAAGAATTTTCATATATAGAGAGCTGAAAGAATTATCAAAGAATATGAATAAGAATATTTTCAAATTCACAGTTTGAATGAGTCTTTGTAAATCTAGCGTTTTTTGTGAAGGGATAATTTCCTTCCTCAAAATTTACATCATGAGTAAATATTCATAAATCTTCAAGAAATAGATTTATCATTTTTTTATACATACTTTAATGTCTTCAAAATTTGTTATACCCATTCTCGGAAAATGTTTGGCTTCTAGCAAAACTAATCTGCGGCCGGTTATGAAGTTGGTTTCAAAGCAATCCTGCAATAAACAAAATATCTAAAGCTTCACATAAATATACACGAAAATGCAGAAAAAAAAAAAATTAAAGTAATGCAATTGTTAAAAATTCTACACTTTTGAAAACGAAATAATAACGAGAAATTATTCTTTTCCCATTATTATTATATCTTTTTTAAAACTAATTAAATTTGATTGAATCCAGTTAATTGGATTTTTTATATCATCCGAACGAGATCTAAAGATTAAAGAAATGAAAAATTAATATGATATTAATTTTTATTAGCTGATGATATATGCAGTGTAGCATATGATGACATAGTATAATTTGATTTTTATAGTAATTATTTTTCTATTTGTCGTTGATAGGATTATAGCGACTTTTTGAGTAGATAAATAAAAGGAGATTAAAAATAACTTAAATTGGGGATGTTTTGAATTTTTTTATAATTTATTTTTCTAATTTACAGATCATAATTTCATATTAAATGCATATGTTTAGATATTATTTTATATAGAGTTTAATACTAAATTCTGAGTTGACGGAAATACAAGAATGTGTTTATCTCAATGAAAACTTATGAAATGGAACTATATCTAACGCAACAACCAGCAGCAAAATTTTTGAAATTTCTTAAATTTACAGAATCATTTTTGGTTTTTCAAATCCATATAGTTGTATATTAATGTGAAAAGAAGTATATCTTTAATGTTTTAAATATCACTCAGTATTTAAGCTAGAATGAGAGATAATAAATTTTTATCATCTTTCATTTTTCAAAACTGTTGTAATGTAAAGTCAAACAATGACTGACTCAGTTAAACGTGAGTTTAAGATTTCACTTTTTCGTAAACTTTCACTATTTGTCTTCATTTTTTTTTTGGCTAGTTTAACATTAAATTATTTTTAAATAAAAATCCGCCAATAAACTAAATGATGATCTTTCAAGAAAAATAATATGTGTTCTTCAATGTGCTAATTAAGTTAATGAAATGTGCTGATTAAGTTTTTTAGTAACAAGGACTACCACCCTACCAATTCTAAAACGCCCAATGCGTTGAGCCCTTTCTAAAAGGTACATTTTTTTAATGTTGGTTTTGTTTATCAACTAGAACATATTACTATATTTGGCACCAAAAGAAGGCGAGAAAACGTTTATTTTGTCTAAAACCTAAGTTAAGTGTCTAGTTTCCCGCCAAGCACGTTAAAATATAATCACCCTTCCAAAGATGTCATATTGTATGTTTACAAGAAGGACTTCTTTTGGCGAAAGATCATCCCTCAAAAATTTAATTTTGGCGAATGGATAGGATATTGCGGATGTCGCGTCGAACCTCGTTCCTGGTATTCGATGCACGGCCCTTGGTTCTCTTTAAACAGGTTATGCATGCGCTTAAATTATTTTTATAAAGCAATATTGTTTAAAATAATAAAATCGAGATTCGAAATCGGGAAAAATTAGTGTCGTCAGAGATTTAAACATCGCCTTATTCAATGTCATTACTTTATAATGTGGGAATCCTAAGTCTGCTATCCACGATGCTACTTCTTTTGCTGTCCAGAAAGTAGAAGGAGGAAGTTCAAGGTCGGGATAATCAGTCGAATTGGAACTCATTTAAATTTAAAATAAGGCTTAAGCTTTCAATGAAGCAGATAAATTTTTTACGAAGACTTAAGACTAAAAGGAATAATTTAAAGCTCCTGGGATTTTTTTTTTTTTCACAAACGAAAATTTTTAAGCTATTATTTTTATTCTATCACTAAGATATCTACTGTATAATACGGATTGATATGATTTTTAATTGTTTATTTACGCATTATTACGAGAAAGCGTGCGATTATATTTTGAAATATCATTTGGTTCCTGTTGCCATTTTTACTCAATAATAATAACAACGCATTTTATTTTAACTCAGTTAAAAACACAATTATATTAGCGATGAAGATTATTTTTAAGGTGGATCGGGTTTTATCTAAATTAAGGTATGTTACTGCGCTCGGGTTAAATTTTTTGAAACACATTTCAAAAATATTATATAATTTGATTTTTGCATTAAAAAAAAAGAAGAAACTTCTATGAAACCAAAATATGTATGCCACTGAAGTAACTGAAATCTTTTAAAAATTGAAAGAAAAAAAAAAAAAAAAAAAAACGAGGGCTTTAATTTTTTTTTTTATTTATTGTCTTAAAAGAGGCTAAAGCAAAATTCTTTTATTTAAATATTTATTAAATGATTTTCTTAAAATTTTTCTGATTGCTTATGAAATGCATTAGCTAATTCCTGAACTAAAAAATAAGCTGTATTTGTACTCAGTATTTAAATATTTTGCTTTGACAGATAAATAGCAAGACATTTTCTCTTTTTCTCCCGAATTATGAAGCTTTAAAACAACTATAAAATGTTTCTAAATGAATAGATGACAAATTTGCTATTTCAGGAGCTACAGTAAATATTTAGAAATTATCATACTAAATTTCTACAAAAAATATGCATTAGATTTCAATTTATGAAATCTAATGCAATCATGTAATTCAATCATGTCAATTTTCATGAGGCAATTCTACCAAAGATTAAAAGTGAGGAAATAACGTTTAAAGATGTAAAATAGCATTACAACGTATATAAATAGAAATATAAAAATCGATGTAACTTCCTCAAAAATGAAATTGAAAACAAAATTCAAACAGTAATGTTTGTATTTGTATTCAAAAAATAATGTAATTATTTGCAAAGAAAAATGTTGAAACATTAAGAATATTAAATAAAAACATTTATCTTTTTCTTTTAAAAAAATCGAATTTCAACGGAATCATCTACTCTAAAACAAAAACTTTTTATTTCAAATGCATAAATAATTGATGTTAAGCTATATAGTTATGCCCAAATCTAATTATATTATTAATTCATGTATATATTTGTAAATATTGATTGATGTATATCTATTTAATAAAGCACCCTTTTTTTCACTGGAAGTGTTGGCTTTGTTAGTTTTGTGACCATACTGGCTATTAAGTATATTGATAATAATTTCAGAAAAAAAAATGTTACTCATATGTTAAAAAAGACGAAATTAATTTAAAAAGTTATGTTTAATTATCAAAAATCATTGGGAAATCTAAATATTTCTCTCTAAAAGCGCTGATATTTAATTAAAATTGTTTATCATTTTAATAAAATATGAATTTCAAATTATAATTAGTGCATATTATTTAGCAAATTATAAAATAAATATTTAAGCAAATTATAAGGCATTGCTGAATAAAAAATTAATTACTGCATAATTTCTTACTCTAAAACTTAGCATACTATTTTATGAAATGCACAACTAAATAAACGAATAAAATATTATTGCAATCTTCTATATATAACAAACAATAGTTAATCGTCTGCATTAAAAATAATGTTGCATATAATTCTGAAATATAAGTTGTAATATGCTCATAATATCACGATTTGGGGAGGGGACATTTAGGACATTAAGAGTGATGAGGTCCTAGGCGCTGATATTCTGAGGAACCTTAAGAAATCACTGCGCATTATATTCATGCAAATTTTTACTTGTCAGGCATTACATTTTAAAAAGCAATTTCGAATATTTACATATTTTAATTATACTTTTATAAATAACTATCCGCCTTTGGCGACCAACTGATACGCTGGGAATTTTAGTTATTCTTGCTTTCAACTTATGCAAAACTTAATAATTTCCTCAAGAAAAACATCAATTTGAAGCTTAATATATTTTAAAAACGTATTAAGCGTCAAGCAAATGAAAGCCATATTTCAGAATACTAACTAGTATTTATAATAAACTAATACCCATTTTGTTCACTGTGTATGTGAAACATCCTAATAGAGTCATCACATTATACCTCTTAAAAACGTAATGAATGGGTTCATTTATGTTTGAGTTTCTTACACGAATATTAAAGCTATCCTTTTTCTCCTAAGCTGCCAGCAACAAGAGAAAATCAAGCTATTAAATATTTGATAAAACAATGGAAATGGTTTGTATTTTAGAGAAACGATGTAATCCTTTGTTAGAAATTAGACAAAAAGAAATTTAAAAATAATTGCCAAACATTAAGAAAACAATTCAAAAATATTAAAGTAGTATTATTGAAAAAATAGATCTTTGAACGATAAGATTTTTTTTCCCAGTTTTGTGTTGTAATATTTTCGAAAGTGTGCATTCTCACCTTCTGAAGTATGTATGAGCCAAGTTTAGTAATTCTAGGTCAAACAATCTAGTCTGTATAACACCACTCCCCTCTCTTTCTCACACACATACCATTCTCTTTTATTATCAGTAGAGATAGAGATAGCTGGGTTTTATATTTGATGTACTATTTATTTTTGATACTTATTTAAATTAATTTGTTTTCTTAATTAAGATTCATTGAGTTCAGAAATTTTAAATGAACATGTTTATGCATGGCAACTATTATTATTATAAATTTTCACACATGTAATATTTTACATTTGCTTACAATGTCATACATTTTACTTAAATAAAAGAACGTATTCATAGAAGCTTTGTTTTTTAATCCTCTAAACATTTTAATGGTTAATATAAAATGATCAAAATTATAATTATTAAACATTGTTTAGTGTGGGATTTACCTATGAAGACCCAAGGTGCATACTTTACAAATTTCGAATATCATAGCACATTATTTAAAAGTAATTTTACAAATAGAAATGACTCAGTTCAAATTCAGTAATTGAAATTTAAATAAAGTGATAATTAATTTAATTTTTATTTTAAAAGTGGAACAATGCGAAATTAAAGAAGGAAAAAAAATTCCATTTGAAGAACATATTTTTTAAATAATCAGTATTAATTTTTTTTATTAAACTGAAGTCATTCGTTGGTAATATGAAAGTTAAAATTTTTATTTATTTTGAATTTTTTTAACTTTAAAATTGTATTAAAGATATTAACGGAGGTTAAATTTCCCAGGAACTGAGATGCTTTGTAATTAAAGAAAATATATTTTAAGAATCCGTCATCTTTTTCATTAAATACGCGAAAGTAATTGATATTACCGTCATTCAAAGATTGAAAAATAAGAACAGTTTATTTATATTAACGTCCCGTTTTTTAAAGCGACACTAGGGCTATTTTGGGTCGAACCTCTTAATTTTGAACCACTGTCAGATGACGAGGATGAGGGCTGGTATCCCTCTCTCCAAGCTTCCATAACACACCAGCGGGAGGACGTTTGGCACCGACTGATTTAGTGTGCACCAGACTCGTGCACACTTGGGTGGGATCGGGTCACAAACCAGAAACCATCCGGTTCTGAAGCCGCGACTTTACCACCAGGCCGCCACGGCCGCCTGAAACGTCCGAATAGAATATACTAATGAAAATATTTATCTTTAATAATAAATAAACTCTTAGATTATTTTTTAAAAATTAAGTAATATTTTTTTGATGTTAGGCTAAAACGATTAATTTTATTAAAAGAAATCTAAAAAACTGGCATTAAAACTTCAGTGCATCAAAATATTTTACAATTTTTGCTATAAGCTTTTGTTTATTTTCCTGTACTAAAATAGATTATTATTAATTATTTGTTGTTCAATATTGTACTGTAATTAAATAACATAAATTTTATTTAAAAAATAAATCGTATATTTTTATTATAAAATCTTCTGAGATTGAAATAGTTCCTAAAATAGAATTATATTCTCTGCGAAGAATTCGGTTACAAAAGCAGATCTGATGTTTTCATAATAGGAATTTAAAAAAAAAAAAAAAAAAAACGACGAAGTTTCTTTTGACATTGTTCTGCGATTTGAACTTATAAAATTAGATCATTTCAACCTAAAAAAAAAGTTAAAAATATTAACGATTATTTATATTTGACGATTGTTTTTGGAATATGATGTGGAAATAATAGGATTCTTAATTTATAATAAAATGATAGTTGACTCAATTTTCAATGAATAAAAATATGATTTTTCGAGCGATGTATCAAGTTCGATGTCGCGATGTGGACTCCCCCTTATAATATAATTAATAAGGATAAAAGATCTGTTTTGATCAAATGCTGTTTTTATGATTCGTTTTTATTTGCTTTGTCTCGCCACTGATATTTCATTATTTTATATCAAATTAAGAACTAATATTTTTAAAGGATCTAGCATGTTATCTATATATATAACACTTCTCACACATAAAAGTAAGTTAGTTATTAATAATGACTGGATACTGATCGACATCGAATATAGAACAGAAGAAAACTGACTTCAAGGAGGAAAGAAACATAATGTTGAAAGAAGAATTTGAAGATAATAATTGACTCTTCATTTTAAAAAAAATAGAAGTCGTGGAAATGGAGAAAATAATCTCTAATCATCCATGATTATTTTTCAATAAATATGTACACTTTGTTCAATTATGGCGAAAGTACTTTGTTATGGTGCGTTTATAATAATGCGCGAGAAAGTATTAAAACTTTAAATTGAGTAAAATGTATTTAAAAAAATAAAAACCATTATAAATTCTGACACTTTACTCTGAAAATAACACTCACAATTTTTTTTAAAGCACTACAGGAAAAAAAAATTAGCGAGAATATAAAAGATATATTCTCAGCAATTACATAAAATTCCAAAAGCTGATATTTTAAAGAATTAAGCCGAACTCGATGTCTAGCTATTTTAACCACTACACGGCATTAATTACTTCATGTATTTTAGATGCCATCTCACGGTTCTTTAAACAAATAGCCATCAAATTAATAGCTACTTCCGAGCCAACCGAGTAAAATTTGAGACACTGCCAAAAAAAGCGTACAGGTTAATTAATCTTCTTAATAATTACACGTTGCGAGGAAGCACTGACCAGAGACGGTTCAAGATCTCCGCGATATTTCCACAGTGAATTTTTGCGATTTCTTTCACGTTTTCCACCCCTGTTTAAGAAACCGAAGCATGCTAATCATGGCATTCTAGAATGAGCTAAAGATGGTAATTAGACGAGTTAATGACAGAGTCGTGCCCACACTATTGATCACGATCGGGTTCCGTCCAATCCTCGAGTGGCTACCGGGATCATCCCCCTTTTCATAACATGATCGCCAGGGTCTGAAATGTTTGTTCAAGACACTTGGAGCGGGAAACTACGTTCGCTCGTTCGCTGAATTAACTTCTCCTTGTAGTCATTTTGTTACGCCTCACCGATCGTTTGACTTTTTAAGCGGCTTTATAAATCATTCTGTAGGATATATCAGCAGTCCACTGATTAATATGTTCATTGCAATTTGCGGAAAAAAAAATCCATTCGTAGAGTTATGTAGTGGATAAATGTTTTTTTTTTTTTAATCTTTATACTTAAATGCCGAATGTTGTCTTTTAAACAACATACCCAGTTATGTCTTCTAAAATTTTACCTTCTAATATACGAAATATAGAGGAAGTATAACAATGGTAAAAAAATGTGAATTTCAGATTTTGACGAATCGCCAAATTTCAAATCTCCCTGAGTTCAAAATTTTTGGTAATATACCTCTTTGTTTGTCAATCAGTCTACGAACACGATAGTTCAAAAATGCCTTCAGCTAGGCGAATGAAATTTGGTATAATTTTTGTCATCTAATTTTTTACATTACTTAATTATGGTGTTCACGTCCATTTGGACAAACTAACAAACAAATTTCCTGTGAGAATTTCTTTCATATTTGACAGAAATATACAAATTTTATGTAGAAATCACATGTCAAATTTCACCCGTTTAGTTCCGTCTTTGAATTATTTTGTCCATAGTCATATAATCCAAAATTATATTTTTCGGAAGTCTTACACGTAGAGATTCTCCAACTCTGGAAAATGAATTTTATTATTATAACAATACTTTCTCTTTAAGTACTTAGTATATAAAAAAGTAAATATATCATTAGCTGGATGTTTCTTACTTTTATTATTTTACTGCAATGGGGTGTGAATTGATGACAGAAAGGTACAGTTTTGAAGAAATATACCATTTTTTCCGCCATTTATTTAAAGTCACATAAAAAGAAAGTATTGTATGTGCCAAAATATTCGCCAACCATCTATTGATGAGTTTTCCGGTTTTAGACTTCCCTATGTCCGAGAAAAAACTTTTTGGATTTTTGTCTATCTATCCAGGAACATCATTACTCAAAAACGGAACTAGCTAAAAAAATGAAATTGAATAGGTTGTCTTTATCTTAAAATAGCAGATTTCTTGTAAATTGTGGATAAAATTCGTCATTGGAAAGTCTTTCTGTCTGCACGATTTTTGAGGTTTGGCATTTTTTTTTTTAATAATTAATGCTAAGAAGAAAAGGTAAGAATTAACAAAGCTGTCCAAAAAATGAGTATTATAAAATTGTCCCCAACTATACAAATTCTCTACTTTGTTATTATCAAACTGGCATAAAAACAAAGTCAGGTCATAAAATTGCGTCGAATGTAATATGAAAACTTCCGATGGTATTATTTTAATCCATACTAGCCGCCTTTCGCGACCTACTTGTCGCTCGGGTTGTTGATTCTTTAGATCGTTATGGAATGTATATATATATATATATATATATATAACATTTCACCTTCTTATATAATATGACTGAAAAACGCGAGTTCATTTGAATCAGTTTACACCAAATTAAAATGTGTACGTATTATGAATTAAAGGTAGGTGTGAAATTCCCAAGACAGGATTAATATTAGTTTTGATTGGCGAGTTTAAATTCTATCATAGATTTAAAAACGTTGTTATATACATTATATGAAATTGAATTAAAGATATTAAAATTAAGGGAAAATTATGGAAATGAAAATGATATAATTAAAAAGGTAATTTTTGAGATTATCTTAATGCAATAGACTTTTTGTATTACAATTGTTTTGAAAGATATGAACATCAATTTACACAGGCAAGTCATCTGGAAACAGTTAAGTCTATTTTTGTATTTGATTAAATTTTCTGTTGGAAGTTTATTTCTTGATTTTCTTAAATATCTTTTTTTCCTTTAACTAAATGTACTTTATGACGACACGGCGATCCATTTCCAGAACATTTTTGATGATATTTCGCTGTCCATTAATCAGTTACGCGAAGCATTGAATTCAATGCAACTGTAAAAACGCTCAGTGAAGCAATTATATTGTTATATTTACATTTGACTGTTACCATTCAACAGTAAGTAATAAGAGCGATTTCTGTGCCACGCATGTTAGCGTTATATATAGATATAGATAATCGCTTTTTAAAATTTTTGGACTCGCAAACCCTTTAAGGTTTGGAGAAAACATCAATAAACATTTATGCATGTAAAAAAATTTCATAGTCCTATATATGTGCAAATAAAACCTATGGCACCATTGACTTTAGAAATAAAAGAGAAGCAAATATATCCAAGAATTGTTTTTCTTTGTTGCTGTTTAACTGAATTTTTAAGAAAATTTCGATGAAATGCTGCATTTTTTCCAATGTAAAGCTTTTTCTAGAACTCTGAGCTATATAATATATGATGATGATCGTTTTTAATTCTGAACAGTTTAATTCTATTTTTGTCATAGTAAATGAAATAAAATGGGTTTTTGAAATAGAAACATTACTGATTTCAAATCTTCATGGACGCAATTTCTTTTACTAGTGTTAAATGCTTTAACGCGGTTCATTTTTTAACTGTGAACTGTTTCGGTTTCATAGCATAAAATACTAAGTTTCGAAAAAAACCATAAATTGATAATAACAAACCTACAATTATATGTACATTTTCGTATTTTTTATAACCTTCTTTACCTCTTAAAAAAAGTAGTTCGATTTTTTTTTAAACATCAATCTTCTTCTTAATAACACACTTGGCTAGCCGTAACACGCCCCCTCGACGTCACGATCTTCAGTCACGCCCTTCGGTGTCGAAGTTTTACTTGGAGATTTAGTGTACCACCAAAATGCAGATAGAAAATGTTTTCCAATAAATTTCCAGCTTGATTTTCAATTTCTTGCGGTAATAATAGCTATTCTTAAAATAATTTTTTTTAAAAAACACTTTTCCATTTTTTACAGCATTATCTTCTTAAAATAATAATTGATGTTTGTATTGTATTTATTAAAATAATAATTGATGTTATTAATTTACTTCTGTTTTTCAATGAAGTGCAGATAATTAATTTCTTTTTAAGATTTCAGAAGGACAAATTAATTTTTGAGAAGATGGCTTTTAAATCCCTATTTCATTCTATTAATGATGAATAATTAATGTTATTTGAGAATATATTCATGAGACACGCAATAAAATAAATAAATGAATAGAAGACCTTTCTATAGTAAATTGTTAAATTTTAAATATTTTTAAAACAATATGGAGCAATATTTTCTATAATCTAGTCGATTTGCACTATGTCTTTGAACAATATACACAACAGCAATTTTATTGATTTAAGTAGTTGAGTTGGCTGTCCAAAACAAGCCTTTAAAATTGTCTCCAGATATATTACTAGATGGAGAATTGAATTTTTACCACCGGTTTTTGGAGTTTAAATAAAAAACTGTTAAACTCGGAGAAAAAAAAAACTTAAAACGTTGTAGGCATTAAAAAAAGTTCTATACAGGGAACTATAAAGCATAATAAATTATTAAAAAAAATTTTTAAAGTGCTAATTTAAAAAAAAATCATTTATCATCTGAGAGAAATGTTTAGAATAACACTGAAGGATATGATATAAACAAAGGAATAATCAGATACAATTCCAGATGTATATTTGCATTATTATTTTAGAAAAATTTGAATTTGTTCAAAATATAAAGTTGTCAAAAAATGCCTTTAAGTGATTTTAATCAGCCAAAATTCGAGTATTGAAAAAGGATTTCTATACTAAAAATTTTACTGAACAATTTCAGTTGGTATTATACTGATCGATTTCAAATAAATAAATAAATAAAAATTGATAATTTTAAAATAAATAATAATAAATAAATAAATAATAATTGATAATTTGAAATAATATTTTATTTCAATAATCAAATCTGAACTCATTTTCCAAAAACATTTATGCTAGTGAGGTCCTACTTTTTAATATCTTTCTCCAAGAATCATTCACCACAAAATAAATAATTTTTTCTTTGCAAATTTGACTCTCCCAATTTTTTTAAATCGATTTTTATGATACTATTTGAAACCATAGTGCAAAATATTTAGTATACTATTTTTTTTTTCAAATCTTGAATTCTGACTGATGAAAAAGTGCTTATAAGCCTTTTTCGACGACCTTGTTCTCTAATTTTTTAAAATAATAATTCATATGTTCATCTGCCAGTTATTCCTCTCGATATATAACACTTTTCAGTTAAATTCTAAAAATTTTCAAATTTTCATTCCTATTTTTCGACGATTCCTATTTTTATACTCTAATTTTTTAATAATAATGCAGGTTTTGATCTGCCAGTTATGCCTCTCGATATATAACGTTCTTCAGTTGAATTTTAAAAATTTTCAAAATTTCATTCCTATTTTTCAACGACCTTGTTTTTTTACTTGTTTTTTTTAAAAATAATAATGCAGATGTTCATCTGCCAATTATTCCTCTCGATATATCACGTCCTTCAACTGAATTCTAAAATAATTCTTCAGCTGAAAATAAAACATTTTTTTTTCTTCCAAATTAGCAATTTTTACAATGTATACTTGATATTTTTAAGCTGTCACTTTTCTACTATTACAATGTTTTGCTTTAGATTTTTCCTCCGAGTTTAATAGCTTTTTATTCAAACGCGAAAAACTAGTACTGAAACTACCAACCATCAACTCCTTTCCTGTAATATACGCTGAAGCACATGGAGAGATCTATTTTTGATAGCCAGTTCAGCAAATTAAGCCAATAAAATTGCTGTTTTGCATCCCCCCTCGCGTTTTGCTATTTTTCGAGACAATTCTATTGAACTATCCTTTCTTTGTAAAGTTTATGTAAATAAGTAAGTACTTTTATTGATCATTTGATTCTTACATTATATGCTTCTAACAGTTCATTTGTATAGTAGCTTAAAAGAAAGTTATAAAGATGTGAAATTTCTTGCAATTTTTAATCTGCATCCAGGACTGCTTCTCTGACCACTTTATTCCCAGAAAAATATGCTTGTTTTTATTTTAGTCACATTTAAATAGAAATGATATAAATTTACTTAAAAATTTTTTTTTTATTTGATTCTACGGAATAATGATTCTTAAATGAAAATACAAAACAAAATATAAACACAAAAAAATGAAACATACTTAGAATGAAAGTAACTATTCTGAATTAAAAAAAAATATCATCCAACTAGGATTAAATGCTTAAATAAATATTGTTAAAAAATTTATGCGAACAGTAAACATTCGATAACAACAAAACATCTCGCGGGATGCTGGAAATAAATCAAAGTTATGTTGTTGTTTTTTTGCTTAATATTTAATGCTCTCCTTTCATAAATGGAGCAATTGAAGAGGAATAATAATTACATGAAATGTGAAATACTTTTTGAATGCAGAAATTATTTTTGCTCTTTAAATCGTCTACAACAAAGCTGACTGGCACTCTATTTTAAAATTTTTGATACTATTCTCAAAATAAAAATCTGCCATAATTGTAAATTATTCAAAATATTAATCTGACATGAATTCGTAAGTGCATTTTTTCGTTACTTTTAGGGTTTCTCAACTTCTTAATTACAAATATGATTTTCCATTGTTTCTCTTTCAATGGAGATGTTCATTTGCATTTCTGAAGAATTCAATTCTTGAATTAAAAAAAAAATTTAACTAAGAAAAAATATTACTACCTTTCTAAATCTAAGAACTTTTTCTTCTTCTACTCCTTTGCAAAAATTCTTACGATTGCTATTGACAAAGTTCACGAAATAAATTGAATTGCCTCTTTCGAATTACAATATATCACTCCACCCCTACGAGAAAGGCCTTTGTCGAGATCTCTTCTAAATTGAATTGCAGGTCCTTTTCTGAGCAACCCCGGGTGCTGTCAAAATGTCCCAGAAGACTTCGCTTCGCGCATTGTCATCTTCCCCATAGTTCTTTTGTGGTGCAAGTGGTAGCTGTCCGCCCAAAGCCATTTACAAGGCTAATAATAAAGGTTTCCGATTAAACTGAAAAGCTATTTGAGTCCGTTTTTTAATAGGTGAGCCTTTATTTGAGAATATGGACTGCCTTTCTTGTCACTTCCGATTTTGGGCCACCGTTGAGAGGACGTTTATTCACTGCAGTAGGAGTTATTTCCTTTCTATCTGAATTTGAGAAGAAACTTTCTCACTTCGTTTTTTTAAAGAATTTTGCACCTGCTTATTGAATAGTATTTAGAAATGTGCATTTCTATCAAAATATTTATGACCTACATTTTCTTAGATTACGCTTTACATTGTCTGATCTCTGATAAATATGTGAAATGAATTAAAGAAAAAGGTTTATTTTTTAGAATTTAGGGGAATTCAGTCATTTTCTCTTCAAATGTTCCCCGTTCAGAAAAGTCCGATTATCCCATAACTCCGTTTTCATTTTGAAATTAATTTTTTTTTTCGGTTGGCATACTTTCTGCAAACTGCGTGGCATAAACATGCACTTGTTGGACTAGAGTTTACCCAGTTTAGTATAAGTTACTTCTTGGCAAATAAATACTCGTTGATGAAGTGTTTTTCAAAATTTCAATTAGATTTATAATTAAATAAGAATTAATTGAAATTGTAAAGTTTTCCCACATTAAGTTTGAAATATATTAAAATTCAAAAAGATATTTTCATACCATTTCAAAATTAAAAAAGTTCAGTGATTCCAATTTCATTTGCACTTAATTCTTCCCTTAATTTTAATAAACATAAATAAATCAATTTTAAGTATAATTTATAGCAATATTTTTATAGTGAAATTGAAACTAATTCTGTATACCATTAAATCTTTCCAGGCTTTTGCTAATATTGAAGTTATGATAAAGGTAATAAATAAATTACTTTGCTTGGACATAAAACAAAAAAAGGAAAAAAAAAAAAAACCAAAAACATTTTCGCTTTTATTAATATGACAATATTTTTTTAACTTGGAATTACTTTTATAATTTGTGTGACGTAAAAATCATTATACACAGAAATGCAACAATTAATGCAATGCAACCAGACGAATAAAGACTGAAAATATTAAACTACAATTCGGCAATTTGAATTAAACTTAGATTTTCTAAAAAATATTTCTCGTATTCCCAAAATAGAAGGCTCTTTAACTGCCTTTGCATTTCACATTTCATCATATCTATATTGTCTTTATGTTATTACTGTATGACTATTTTGGAATTCAAAACTTAAAAAATAATAAAATCATAAGGGTTAAATTTTGGTGAAAGGAAGGAAAATAATCCAATTTTATCTAGAAATTTGCCTACAGTCATTGCTGAATATGAAAAACTCTGGGAATGCTATTGAGACTACATTCTCACTACAGTGCTACAGCGAGACTGCACTGTATTTTTTAAAAGTCAAATGTGCTATTAGAAAATTTTAAAGACGAATTTTTCACCCGTGTTTTTTAAAAAATTCTGTTTATAAACAGTTACTCGAACAGTGAACTAGCAATCAGAAATGACTATAACTTTCTGATGTTTTTATTACCACATAAAATCAGCTGTCACTTTGTCTTGCATCGTCCTGCTAATCTTCCTATGTCTTGCCGAGACATTTAATTTATTTGAAAAGAAGTGCCTTTTTTCAGTTTGTTATCTCCAAATAAAGTTTTAAACATTTTATTAATTTTCTGAGGTTTTGTCTTAAAGTAATTCCAAAAACTGTTATTAAGTTTTTTTTTAACCATCTGCTCGTATATCGCCATTGTTGACAAGAGTAAAAAAGCAAGGTGCCACTAAACAGTTCTCTTCTCCCTTTAGCTGAAGCATGTCCTGACGTTTATTGATATGCCAGTACATTACCAGCCAACACAGCAGACAGTGAGCATAACCAAGCATCATTTCAAGATACCCTAAAGTCATAATTAGTGAATTCCTCTGCTTATTTTATGTGTATTTCTCTAATAACGAGAAAGCTCATATTCATAATTTGAAAGAGATACTCAGTTTAATTTCAGTGATAATAATAAAAAAAATATTTCACTTTATGAAATTAAAATTACTTTTAATTAATACAGGCAACACAATTCAAAATATTAAAAATAAATCAAATAAACTTATTGCTCCCTGAATCCAGAATAACAAGTAATAAATGAGACAGCAATAAATTAATTTCAAGTGATAAATTAAACATAAATTTATTAGGAGCTTTTATTTTAAATTAAAGAATACATATAAGATATCTAAAACTTAACATTCCGTTTTATTTACAGTTCTTTCTGAGAATCAGGTAGAAGATTTCGAAGTCAGAATTTTGAAATTGTCACATATTTACACGTCTGAAGGCAAGCACAAAGAAGTATCAACTCTGTTAGTTGCTTATGGATCCTGAACTGCTTGGACTTGTCTCTTCAATAGCAGTAACCTAATTAGAAAAACATTCTATATTAATATAATAAGTTAATAATTTACAAAGCAATTATTTTAAGAGTATATAAAACTACTGAATCACAATGAAGTATATACAGAACCTTTGGAATAAAAATACCAGCTCTAATTTTATGAAGAGAAACAGCAATGGCAACGGTATGAAAGATAATTCAGTTTAAAAGCTAATTGAAAGGAAAATTTAAAAAAAATTATTATTATCCATTTTCTCTAGTTTTTTAAACAATGAAATGAAGGCTTAGTAGTTTTTAATTGATGATATAATTATTCGAATAAGTACTAGTCTAGCTTTAGTTTTTAATACAAAAATAATACTGTATCTAATTTGATAGCAAGAAACTTGATTGGTTGATTGATGGAATTTATTGATGTAAAACCCCTACATGGGTATGTTAACACATCATAAATAAAAAGAGCATATTACAAAAAGCGAAGAGAAAAGAAGAAGAAATAAAACAAAAGCTGTTTAACCCTTTAACTGTGGAATTTATTTTTTAAAGTCCACCTTTTTAAAGTCAAGCAATGACGCATGTACTCGTTGAACACAATACAAATGGTTGCATAGTAAATTTTGCAAAAAAATCTTAATAAAGCGATTAAGATTACATTTTTATTATTCATCGATCGTGCCAAAATAAAGATTTAGATTAACTTGTAAATCCGTCGAACGCACTTAAATGATTAAAAATTAGTGTTTTAATTAAACTCACTTATTTTAAAAAATTTTTTACTTAATTTGACTTCTTTCATATTTTTAAAGATTGAATTTTCGGATCACACTTTTCTTTCTAGTCTTAATGGAATAAAGGATTGAAATTATGTATTATCTATAACAATATTCTATTCAAAATTTTGAGAACGTAATTTTTATTTATTAATTAAATTAAATTTAAATTTAATAATAGATGACCAGTGGTGTCATCTACTATTGAGTTTTTACAAAAATCTTAAAATTAAAAAGTAGAAAATAATTAAATTAGAATAATCTGTTATTTAGTACACTAAAAAAAGTGAGTTTAAAAAGCTTTTTGCAATTCAAATGATCCACTTTTTGCATTCCAGTTATATTATGTAAGCATCAGCAAAGTATTGTAATCATCAAAATATGCGACTTCAAGATTTCGTTGAATCTTCACGTTTTAAATAATCCTGAATTATAAAAAACCAACTTTTAGCCTGTGAGCGCATCCGTCTTTTTATATGCGAACACATTAATTCAAAAATCATCTAAATGAATAAAATTTGACGTGTAGTCAACTAAATTTGAGGATTTTTATCAAATTTTGGTCAAAATTTGTCAACAGGAAGAGGTTGTTTTTAAAAAATATTCATATATGTGAGGCAGTTTTCTACATATACGAATTTTATCATTATGCTATGAAACTAAATAAAATAAATACCGTAGCACAATTTATAACAACCTTTGGGATTTATAACAATCCTAACTTTCTCTCCCGTAACCCAGAAAATGACACTGAACATATTCTCAAGCACTGGTTGAGTATTCAATTCTTAGAATAAACCTTTGAAGCAAGCTGACTTTCAATCACTAAGAAATTTCTTCTCTTAAAGTTTTGTTGCAGTTAAAAATAAGCTGTATTTCATAAGCGCTATTTTGTATTTTTTTTTCATTTACTGAGGCTTTTCGATATTTATTTACTGTAGAGGTTGACAGCCTTTGCTGCTAAAAATCGCAATTTATCCACTTCAATAATAATAAAACCGCAGAACCGCAGTTACAATAACTACTTCAGCAAGCGCTGCCACTTACGCTGAATGCAAATATCCATGCATTTTATTTATTTAAAAATCATAA